>LPNX010382303.1:199274-214724 GCA_001517045.1 Pseudotsuga menziesii
TAGGCGGACTGATATGTTCGCCAAGCCCACTGAAGAAAAAATGAATGTCGATAAGCAACATCCCACCAAACCACAGATGGACTATGACATCGTGGAGGATATAAAGAAGGTAAAGGCTAATGCTTCACTATTTGAGATGTGTAAAGTGTCGTAGCAAAAAGAAAGACTATTGAAGGCGCTTGAAGCACCGGATGAGAGGTTGCTCGCCGAAAATAAACCCAAGGAAAAAGAAGAAATCGGAGAAGCTAGCATTGGAGGTAAGTCTAAGAACAAACATCCACCTTTCCTCCTCACTTTTGAAATTTTTAATCACAACGTACATAATTTACTGGTAGATTCGGGGGCATCGGTTAACGTCATGCCAATATCAATCTGTAAAAAGATAAATGGGCAGCCTAAACCATCTACTTGGAGAGTTGTTCAACTGGATAGGACAAATGTAAAGGTAATTGGTGAGATGGAGGATGTCCTGGTCCGCCTGTCGTCAAATGATAAAGTATGTCAAGTTATTTACATCATGGTGGCCGACATACCAGACACTTATGGTCTTGTTCTGAGCAGAGACTGGTTAGCAAAACTAAATGGATATTTTGCCTCGGATTGGTCACATCTGTGGCTGCCATATAAAGGAAGCCCGAACCAAATTAAAATTTTGAAGGAACCTCACATGAAATACAACGTCACTTAGCTTGAGGAAAAGAATGAGCCAGTGGATTCTATGTTGGGAAATTGCTTTATTGAATTGGAACCAGGAAATTACCAAGCAGAAGAAGCCAGCAACTCATCAAACGCTCAGCCTGATCTCCTTCAATTTTCACAGGCTGATGAAATCGATTGTAACATAGTAAACTTAGCAATAGGAGTAGATTCGCGTGCAGTAGTTAGCAATTTCTGGACTTTGTTTTTTGATGGCTCTAAGACGTTAGAAGGGTCAGGGGCCAGCTGTGTCCTGATCGGCCCCAATAATAATAAACATTTTCTTTCATGTAGATTAGAGTTTGAATGTACAAATAAAATGGCTGAGTATGAAGCGTTGGTGCAGGGTTTAAGGAAAGCAATCGAATTAAAGGTTAGTAATCTAAAAGATTTTGGAGACTCTGAAATAATTGTAAAATAGATCCGGAATCAAATACATTATGTTTCTCCTCACTTAAAGGCTTATCAAAATGAGGTATGGGACCTACTCAAATATTTTAACGCATTTAATATTATTTCAATTCCAAGACTTAAAAACGCAGCAGCTGACTTGTTAGCCACATCAGCTGCTAGGCTTGTACCTACTAATAATCGATGCTCCGTTGAATTGCTTTTCAGGCCCTCGGTCCCTGATATGATTACCAACTTACGAGTGTTCGATGACGATCAGCAGATTATAGAATGCTTAAAAAATGAAGAGATATTTACAGGGGCAATTATAGATGATGAAGAACATCAAACCGAGCTGAAGTTTGATAATTTCATCCCTAAAGGAGTCAGAACCTTAGAAAGAATGTTTTATCTAAATGAAAAATTCAGAAGATTAGCTAACGTGAAGACTCATAGCTCATCTCTACAGTTCGAGCTGATAAATTTAGGGCTTGAGACAAATCCTAAATATGTGAATCTTGGAAAATGTTGTTCATCAGTCTTTTTAATCAACATAAAGATGTTTTCTCTTGTACATACGAAGACTTAAAGACATATGACACCAGCATCATCCAGCATGTTATCCCCATAAAATCTGGCGTCAAACCTTACCAGCAACCTTTAAGAAAAATGCACCCAAAACTGGAACCTCTGATCTCGACTGAAGTTAAGAAATTATTGGATGCCAGAATCATTTTTAAGGTCAGACACTCTCAATGGGTCTCAAATCTGGTACCAGTGAGGAAAAAATCTGGAGAAATCAGGCTATGCATGGATTTCAGGAATTTAAATTGTGCCTCAGATAAAGATAACTATCCTGTTCCACCTATGGAGCAACTACTACAAATGGTCTCAGGTTCTAAACTATTTTCTTTGTTAGATGGTTTCTCAGGCTACAATCAAGTATTAGTAGCTGAAGAAGACATATTGAAGACAACATTCAGGACCATATGGGGAACCTTCGCTTACAGAAGAATGCCCTTTGGGCTTATAAACGCTGGAGCTACGTTCCAGAGGGCTATGGACATAGCTTTATATGGTCTGATTGGCTGTAGTGCTGTGGTGTATCTTGATGATATTACGATATTCTCAAAGAGGAGAGAAGAGCACGCGTTTCATCTAAGGTATATTTTTGAACGCTGTCGCAAATATGGTATCTCACTCAATCCCAAGAAGTGTGTATTCGCTGTCATGGAAGGCAAGTTGCTGGGTCGCGTAGTTTCAAAGAAAGGAATATATATAGATCCAAAAAGGATCAAGGCCATTGAACAAATCCCCTTGCCCCATAATAAAAAGGGGATGCAATCATTTATGGGAACAATAAACTTCGTACGAAGATTCGTGCCATATTTTGCCCAGATTGTCAAACCTCTGCAGCAAATGGTGAAGCAAAGTGCACAGTTCAAATGGACCAAGATTGAGAAGAATGCATTCAGAAAAATCAAAACTGCTGTTGCACACGCACCCTCCCTAAAAAGCCCAGATTTCGATAAAGATTTTATTCTGTATACTTTTGCATCTGATGATTCGCTAGCAGCTGTGCTTACTCAAAAGGAAGATGGGGGGGATGAATTCCCAATATCTTTCATGAGCATTGGTCTACAAGGGGCTGATATAAATTACCCAGCTATTGATAAACAAGCTTACGCAGTATTCAAAGCAGTGAAACAATTCAGGCCCTACATATTAAAAAATGAAACCAAGGTGATCGTCCCATATCCAGTTGTGAGGTGATCGTCCCATATCCAGTTGTGAGGTCCCTTTTTGTACAGAAGGAGTTAGGAGAAAGAAGGGGCAATTGGGTAAAATCTCTTCAAGAGTATGACCTCGAATTCAAGCTAGATTCTATAGTTAAAGGGCAGGGGTTGTGCAAACTAATGACTGAAAACGGAAACAATGACGAACACGCCTGGGAAGACGAGGCTGAATTACATTTAATGGATCTATGTCCTTTGTTTACAGCCCCTGAATCTTGGTATAGAGACCTCGTGCATTACCTTCAGGCAGGGTTGTTTCCAGAACATTGGAATTCTAAGCAAAGAAGAGCGCTGCGTCTCAAATCAGCCTCCTACCAAATTATTGAAGGAATATTATTTAGAAAAAACTATGATGGAGTTCTTCTCAGATGCTTAGAGAAAGAAGATGCGAAGAAAGTAATGACAGAACTACATGATGGGCCTACTGGGGGACATTTTTTAGGAGATACCATAGCTCACAAAATTCTTAGAGCCGGTTATTATTGGCCCACGCTTTTCAAGGATGTACATGCCCCTGTTAGAAAGTGCGATATTTGTTAAAGGTGTAGTGGAAGAAAATCTAAAGCGGCCGCACCACTAAAGCCTGTGATGATCACGGAGCCATTCGAGCAATGGGGGTTGGATATTATTGGGGAGATAAAGCCGAACTCCTCCCTACAACACAAGTATATTATGACCGTGACTGATTACTTCACTCGCTAGGTCGAATCCATCCCACCGCGCAAAATAAATGAGGACGCGGTCATCAGCTTCCTACAGGATCATATTATGACCAGGTTTGGAGTTCTAGTTTTGTTAGTCTTTGATAATGCTACTTACTTTTCATCAATTAAATTAACTGCGTTTGCTCATGAGAAAGGGATAAAGTTGCATTATTCTACTAATTACTATCCACAAGGAAATGGCCTGGCTGAATCTACTAACAAAAATCTGATTAGAATTTTAAAGAATACTATGATAGAAAACCAGAGGAGTTGGCACTCAGCATTTCCAAACACCCTTTGGGCCGATAGAGTCACCCCCAAGAATCCATTCTGCCCCCCAATGTCATGCTACCCTCCTCCATAATAGCTCAAGAGTCTAGAGGGTCGGAGAATGAAGTCTTACAAATAAGGATATATAATCTTCTGAAAGCAGAAGAGGCTAGATCTAAGGCCAAAGAGCGCTTTAAACAACAACAAGAGGTAATCAAGAGATGGTTCGACAAACACAAGGCAGGAACAAAGGAATTTGAAGTGGGAGATTTGGTCCTCAAGTGGGACCACCCCCATGAAGAGAAAGGAAAACAAACGAAATTCCAGCAGTTATGGGTAGGCCCTTTCCAGATTGTGGCAAAGCTTAGCCCTTCCACTTATAAGTTACAAGATCTGCAAGGGTGGGAAGAGAACTTACTAGTAAATGGTTTAGTTCTCAAGCCTTATTTTTCCTGAGTTTCATTTGTCTTCTTCTATCTTGTATATAAATAATTTGGCTTGGTCGTCTTTTTGAGTCATGTTTTTAGTTTTGTTTTAGTCTAAGTTTTACTGATTTCAATAAAGGAAACGAACTTGCGATTGCACGGAGAACATCAGAATTTTGGATTAACCAAAGTTCTTGGGTATAAGACTGTATATTGTTGTTTATCTAAAAAGAACTTCTTCCAGTTTAGCAGTTTTCCCAAATATCTATGTATGCATTGAAGTCCTGCTTAACCCCTATGAAATAAACCGAATTCAAAGAGTCTGGAATACTATTTTGAGGCTCCATCCATGTCACATTTAAAATATCCTAGGGAGTGACAGCAAAGGGCCCATGGAATGAAGCAAGGTAAATAGCATATTAAATACAAATGATCCCATGTCAAGAAATCAACGCCAAAGGTAGATAAGAGTCAAAAAAAAAAAACTCCTATGAAAGCATCATACATCAAAGAAAGTGCTAAATCATAAGTACTAAATTGCCAAAAAGGTCCTCTCCGTCCGTGAGCTGAAACGTGAATACACCTCTCACACAAAAGGACACTTGGGATAGAGGAGCCTGAATTAAAATTCAGAAAGAAAGGCATGCAGGAGGACTCATATGAAAAGGACAAAAGTCCAAAAGCACAAAAGTGCTAACATGGCATGGGAATGAGGAACAAATGAATATTTCTGTTTACCACATGCTACGATCCTGTGGTGCCCAAGCTGGCAGCTAACTGAAGACAAAATTAACAATGAAACTCATTTTTTCGGCCTCAACAGAGTTATCTGGACTTGAAAATCTTGGTTTCCACTCTCCCAAACTGGACTATCATCAATGATTTAAGGTACATACTTTTCCATTTGAGAGATCCAGACAGCTGGAAGAATTCAATGGTTTCGTTTGTTATTAAACAGTCTGGCACTCAAGGAATAATCGTCCAGAGATCTAGGTTCACCAGGTAATTGCCAATTGTTGTAGCCGAAACTGTTCTCCCCAAATTTTTCAAATTTTGGTCCCCTCCTCATGATTTAGTGTTGCTTTATTTTGAATCATTTGAATCCGTGAACCTTTTTGTCAACCTTTAATGTTGAATGATTTTTGAAGGTTAACCCTCGTCCTGTTTTCGGAAGTTGCTTGTGTTTGAAAACTGTTGTGGGCTACAAGTTTTGAGTTTATTTGTTACTCGAAGATGAATCGAACCTTCTGTTCTTGTAAAACCGTTGTCTCGGAGGGTAAACAGTTTTGACCATTGCTAAATTCTTGAGTTTTCAAACTCTTAGCATTTGTATTTTTCAGTTTGATAGGAGGCTCTTGTCTGTTCATCTTCTGCCGTTGCAACTCCTAAAGCAGCTAAGCACCCGAAATGAAAATCGCTCCACCCACCGATGCGTATCGCATGTCTGTAGCCTTTTTCTCTTCCACCGTTGTGGTTGGGCAAAGCTTTTGGCTTCCGATGTCAATGTCCTTCCGATTTTCGATCGGAATTTTTCCCGCCCACAGCTCAGGTCTTAACTCTTCCGACTCCGATGTGCTTAAGTGTCGTCGCAATACCCTTGGCCTGATGAGACCCACTTATGCGGCTATGAATAGGTCTACCCTGCCGATGTTAGTATTCTAAGCCGCCGATGAGTTTTCCATTTTCCGTCATTGGTGTTTTCTTCCGAGCCCATAGGTCAACAAGGTAGTGCTATCGGTGTTTGTTAAAATTATCATGACAGTGGTGCACCTAGCCATTTCTTATGGATTAGCCATTTTAGTTGGTATAATTTTTCGTTTTGTTTAGAATGCAATCACGGTGAATGATGCACATTGATTAACTGCAGGTGGACTCAAGAGACTGCACAGGCTACCACAGCGCGAAGGCATAGCTGGGCAGTTATGGTAAATATCAAACCATAACCGACAGCATCACAGGGAGGGCAAGTGGAGTAGAAGACAAAAGCAGAAGCAACAAAGGTGCAGACCTGAAAGATCTATCAGTTATTAAGCAGATCATGAGTGCGTACAGATATGGGGGGATATGAAACGTTTTGAAGGACCGAAAGGTCATGCGGTTGCCAGGAGCCCAAGCGGTCTGCTGTTTTAGTTTAAATATTGGAAAGTTAGAACTCATAGGGGCTTTTTCCCTGGAAAAACTTGTAAATTAGTGCTTGTAAGAGGAACTATTTCATTTTACAATCAGATACTGCAAATTTTGCCTGTTGGAGGAAGTGCTATGTGGAATGTATCAATGTGATTAAATGAGCAATGTTGAATGGGAACTATTTCATTTTCAACTGTGTTTCATTAACTGTGAGAGCGTTCTAACTCCCTGAACCTATGTTCTTGTTTGAATTTTCTTTAGTATACTTTGTGATGTCTTCCACCATGAGTAATGGGTTTTTTTTTTTAACTGTTGATGAGCTATCTTATCATGTATACTTTTATTCATGTTTATATGTTTGGTTAAGAGAGTAGCTACCTGTGATTTTCCTTAACACATGGACAGTGGTGCATTACTCATGAATTAATATCTAGCTCTCTAGAGATAGTTTAGTTAGTGTTTATTTTATTGCATATATGTGATTTGGATGCTTGTGAGTTCTAAGATGAGAGGTAAGACCCTGCGTATCACATTGTGACTACTCTTTGCATCCTTATCCCCCTGCATGGTTAATTAGGCACGTGCATATCATACTTTAAGTCAAAATACAAAAAAAAAATATACGGTGGACCGAGCCGCAACCGGTAAACCCTTTTGTTATTTGACCTATGGTAGCTGGACTGCAAACCGGACGGATTCCCTATGCCAAACAGTCATGGGCTAGTTGGGAACGTTGACTGGGGAGAATCCGTTGATGTTGTTTCCTGCAAATTCCCAGACCTCAACAGATGTATATTAACATTGTATGTTGTTGTACCCTCATTGGATATGTGTTTCCCTCCTTTTGGAATGTTAATATTATGCATGGTTCTTAAGGTACAACCTCGGTTGTAAGTTGTGGAAATAGTCCCCAGTATAATATAATGTAATGTACTTTTGTATTATCTCTAAGAGAAGTCATCCCTGTTAGGGTTAGAATTCACCCCATCCAAACTAGGATGTTAGTCACTTGAAGGGTATAAATAAGGAGGCTCCATACCTCATCTATACACACTCACACACACTCAATTTTGCATGAGGAGAGAGAGAGAGAGAGAGGAGGGGGAGGAGAGAGAGAGATGCATACCACTTCTTCTTATTGGGTTTTTCCATCTTTTGATATTATCTTAGTGATGGAAATATTTTGAGGCAGTTTGTGGGGTTTTTTCCTTTATGGTTCCCCCAAGGAAAATATGTGTGTCTTGTGTATCTTCTCTATCTTATGTATCTTGTTGTGATTGTTATTATTCCATATAAATATCCTATTCAAGTTGAATTATATTATAAAAACTAACATGGTATCAGACCCTCTTTGAAAGAAGGCAACTAGGGATTCTCATAGGGATTCCTAGGGATTCTCATAGGGATTCCTAGGGATTCCATGGGGATTCCTAATGATTATCATAGGGATTCCATGGTATCAGACCCTCTATGAAGCAACAAAAAATAGGGATTCCTAGTTCAAGGTATTCTCTCCATACATCATCAATAAAATAGGGATAGGATAACTTGTTATAGAAGGGAGCATCTTTTGGTCGAAGTAGATCCAAATTTGGAGAAGTTTTCAATTTTAAGATGTGGTACAATGCAGGACACTATGGTACACTACAAGAATAAACTATGGAATCAAGTTTCAAAGGATTCCCACCTCAATATTCTGAAAAGGACATTGCTGAACAACTCTCCTCGAGGAGGCACATCTTTCTATCCAAACAGAGTTTCCAAACTCCAAGTTTGAAAAAAATGGGTTTATACGAAAAAACCTAGGTCAACCAACTCTTGAACTAGGTTGGACACCTCAAATTGATAAGATCTAAATATTTTTTATTTCCATTTGAGGTTCTCATTTGAAATGACTCATCATACTCATCTTGAATACAACATTGGAGGAGTTGATAACTTTCAATCATGGAAGTACATGCTCTCCCTGATCCTTGAATAAAATGACGGTTGGATAAGTATATCACGTGCAGAATTTATAGAGCCAGAGGGAGATGAGGTTAAGGATAATCATAATAAGAACTTGGTTAAATCCAAGAGAATCATTGCACATTCTATTAAGGATCATCTCGTCCCCCATACTTCATCCTTGAAGAGACCAAAGGAAGTATTTGATTCTTTGACAAAGATGTTATAAGGAAAGAACATCAATCAGAAGTTGGCATAGAGGAACCAGTTGAAGAATGTGAAGATATAAAACTTAGAGACTATACAGTCCTACTTCACAAGGTTGCTCAAATCAAGGAACAACTTGAAGCAATTGAAGAGAGTGTAGAATAAGGAGAGATTGTGGTGGCTACCTTGAATGGTCTCCCAAGATCATGGGATTCATTCATTCAAGGAATTTGTGCAAGAAAAAAGATGATCACTTTTAATGAACTATGAGAAGAATGCACACAAGAATAATCTTGACTCATAACAAGAGAAGAGAATATGGGAGAAACTGAATATAAACCTCTCATAGCTCACACCAAAATAAACTACAGAAAAAAGGAGAACCGCCATCACAATAAAAGGAAGGATAATCATCATAAAAGACAAAACAGGATCAGAAGAGATCCTTCCAACATTCGATGCTACACTTGTGATGAAAAGGGACACTTCGCAAGAGATTTTCCCAAGAACGAGGACTCCTTCAAGAAAATACATCATGCTCACATTGTTGAAGAAAATGAACCAACAAAGAAAAGAATCAAAAGAGAGAAGGATGATTCTGATGAAGAGGATGTTCTAATATCGGCACTCATGGGCATTATCTCACATGGAAGCAATGATTGGATTGTAGATAGTGAGGCATATAAACATATGATGGGATACAAATAATCATTCTTCAATATTTCTGACCATGAGTCACCTCATAAGGTGAAACTTGGGGATGATTATCAATACCCCATAAAAGGAAGTGGAGAAGCTTCATACATTATAGACCCCGAAAAATATTTGAATATGAAAGACGTGCTATATGTTCCAAGATTAAAGAAGAATCTTCTCTCCATCTCTATAGTAGATGAAAAATGAATGAGAGTTGTATTTGTTGATGGCCAAGTTCTAATGTGGCCTAAAGAAAAGGCATTCGACGATGCAACAGTAATTCGAAAGCAAGACAAAGGCTTGTACAAACTCAAGGGACAACATGAACAAGCATTGGTTCATGACTCAATATAACCAAGCAAACTATGGCATCGAAGGCCTACACATGTGAACTACAGATAACTATCGATTGCAAGAAAGGAAGTCTCGAGACTTCTATAAATCCATGCAAGGAATGAAGGAATTTGCAAACGTTGTGTGCAAGGAAAGAATACAAAGAATAGATTTCCCAGCACTGAAAGTAAATATAAAGGAATACTAGAGATATTACTCTCATATGTATGCGAGCCCATGTCATCCATCTCACTAAGAAGGTATGTGTACTATATTTCCTTTACAGATGATTTATCATGTAAGAATTGGATATATTTCTTGAAAGGGAAAAGTCAAGTATTCAGTAAGTTCAAGGAATACAAATCCTTGGTCAAGAACCACACTGAAAGGAAGATAGAGAATCTGCGGTCATATTATTGTGAAGATTTCACCTTAGAATAATTCAAGGAACTCTATAGAGAGTTTTGGATTAAGAGGGAGTTTAGAAATCCATACAATCCTCCACAGAATGGCATTGCGGAATGAAAGAACAAAACTATAATCGAAGTAGCGAAAGCAATGCTAAATGACCAGGATCTTTCGATGCACCTTCAGGAAGAAGTAACCAGGACAAATGTGTATGTACAGAACCATACTCATCATTGAGTACTCGATAGAAGGACTCCTGAAAAGTATTTCCCAAGAGAGAATTCATAACTTGGCCATCTCAAAATATTTGGTTTCCCAGTATACATACACATCCCAAAGGAGAAGAGGACCAAGCTTTATCCTTGAGGGAAGAAGGGAATATTTATAGGATACATTGATACATCAAAGGCCTACCGAATATACTTCCTAGGATTCAAGAATATTGACATTAGTAAAGATGTAAAAATTTATGAAGACGCGACATACTCCATATCCAGAAGCTACAAGACTCGACATACTCCATATCCATAAGCTACCTATTGAAGAGGTCAAGGAACCTGACAAAACTAGAGTCTAAGAATAACCAATTCCAGAAGACCATGAATATCATGACATGGAAGAACCACAAGAGCCTATAGAAACACTTCATGAGAAGGAATCCCAAAACAGAGAACTATCATGGGAACATGAGCTAATACAAGAAGAAGAAAGGTATGGTATTCCATATGTGATGCAAAGAGAAAGGAAAAGAGCAAAACCTTACAATAGTTATGTGGCCCTACTATGTGACATCATTGGCAAGGAACCTTCCAACTATGAAGATCCTGCAAAAAAATAAATAAATAAATAAATAAAGGATTCCAGGATTGAGGAATACTAGTCGATTATGAAGAATGATGTCTGGGAGATAGTTTTGAGCCTGGAAAGGAAGTATGTCATGAATTTGAAGTAAATCTACAATATCAAGCATGCTGCAGATGGTAGCATCGAGAAACATGGGGAAATATTCTTGGCATGAGGATTCTCACATAAAGAAGGCATATAATACGAGGAGAGAATTGCACCCGTAGCAAGGTACACTTCCATTAGATCTATACTTGCATTGGCTGCAGTAATGAAATGGAAGATACACCATATGGGTTTCAACACAACATTGTTGAATGGTGTAGTCGAAGAAAAAGTGTACATAGAAAAACCATTGGTATTCAAGACACATGACATGCAGACTCATGTGTGCAAATTGAAGAAGACCTTGTACATATTGAAACAGGAACCTAGGACATGGTACGACAGGATGAATATATCCCTAATGAGCTTAGGCTTTACTAAGAGTAAAGTGGATTCCAAAATTTAATTGAACATTGAATATGGAAGACCGATGATGCTCCTGCTATATTTCAATGACCTATTCCTGACAGGAGAGGATGAACTCATTCTAGATTTGCCACATATTTAGATCATGCCATGCTCTTTTACTAAAGATGATGAGAGATCAGAAGAAGCAGATGCATGATATCTGATAGGGGAAAAGAGACAGGTTGTCCTTGAGAGAAAAAGATCCTAGTGTAGTACACAAGTTGCTCGGATGAATAAGTCTTGTAGGTTTTCCTTGAGCAGAAAAGATCTCGGTGTAGTATGCATATTGCTTGGACGTAATTAGTCTTGGTATAGGTTGTCTGGGAGTGTAAAATATCTTGGCATGGTCCATAGGTTTCTCAAATGTAATCAGTCTTGTGGGATTTCCTGGAGTGTAAAATATATTGGCATGGTACGGAGGTTGCTCAGGCGTAATAAGTCCTAGAAGGTTATCTGAAGGGTAAAATATCCTGGTCTGGTACGCAGGTTGTTCAGATGTAATAATTCCTTGGTGTTGAGCTCGAGTGGAAAATATCCTGGAGTGGTATGCATGTTGTTCATTCGTAATCATTACTTGTATGTGTGTGTTCCTATGTTGGAGATGATGAGGCCACAAGGCACTTGGTGTGCACCTAGGAATTTGTCATATAGTGGAAGATTCAGGTTGTCTTAGTGACGTGAAATATTCTGGCATGCTCCTATGTTGATATAACATAGGTTGACAATAGAGAGATGTAATGCACTTAGTGTGCTCCTAGTCAATTCTTGCTTAATGGAAGATATAGTTTGTATTGGTGACGCGAAAGATCTTGGCATGCTCATATGTCGATAGAACGCAGGTATCCTATGATATGCATATGGACTTTGCTTTGTGTTCTCTATGTGTTTTGTGAAGGATGATGAGATGACATGGATATGACGATATCAAGGTAGGAGACACAAGTGATTTCAGTGGAAATGTAATGAATGGTACTAGGATGTACCTAAGCGATGGCTTGCTAGTGGATATTACGAAGATCTGGATGAGGACTAGGAATACACCCAACATGAAATAGGTTTGGCTCTGTGGAAAATTCTGATGATAGATAGTACTATTTGATGATCGACAAGATGAGGGCTATGGTAGTAGCTCTGATGATGACTTGACCATATGTGTTGATGATTGTGGTGAGAGAGAATACATTCCTAGTTAAGAGGGAGTGTTGTTGTATTTATAACTTAAGAAGATATTTTGATGCATATTATCATTGTATGTTGTTGCACCCCCCATCGGAGATGTGTTTCCCTCCTTTCTAGATTTGATTATTGTGTATGGTACTTGAGGTACAACCTCCATCGTAAGTCGAGGAAATAGTCCCCAGTATAATATAATGTAATGTACTTTCAAAGTCTCTCAAGGAGAAGTAAACCTTGTTAGGGTTATAATTTGTCCCATTTAAGTCAGTAGGTCAGTCACTTAAAGGGTATAAATAGGGAGGCTCCCTCCCTCATTTATACACACTCACAATCACTCAAGTTCACATGAAGAGAGAGAGAGAGAGAGAGAGAGAGAGAGAGAGAGAGAGAGAGAGTTGCAGAATACTTCTTTTTATTGGGTTTTTCCATCTTGTGATATTGTCTTAGTGTCGGAACTATTTTGAGGAAGTTTTTAGGGTTTTCTCCTTATGGTTTCCTCAAGAAAAATTTTGGTGTCTTGTGTATCTTCTCTATATTATGTATATTGTTTTTCTTGTTATTCTTTCAGATAAATATCCTACTCAAGTTTAATTATATTAGAAAAACTAACATCAGGAAGATCATCAACTTGTTAAATGAGTTCCAAGACTTGTTCCCAACAAAGTTTTCTAAAATGAAAGGAATTGTGGATGACCTGGGATAAATGAAAATTCTTCTAAAACCCAATCCCAAATCAGTCAAAAAGTGGCGATATAGGTTAAATCCACGTTATAAAGTGAAGGTCAAAGAGAGATTGACAGAATGACGTTGGATGCCAAAATTATTGAACCCGTCAAGGAAGCTGAGTGGATTAGTCCTATGGTTGGATAAGATAATAGGATGAGTGAGGTACGCATTTGTGTTGACCTCAAAAAATTGAATCATGTCTATCTACATGACCCATTCCCTACCCCTTTACATATGAATTATTAGAGAGTGTCGGTAGCCATGAGTTATATTATTTTACTAGTGAGTTTTTTGGATACCATCAAATCTAGATAGAAAAAGAAGATTGACACACTGAACTACATTTGCGACGGAATGGGGTTGTTTTTAGTACACGGTAATTCCTTTTGGACTTCATAATGCACCTACTATATTTTCATGGATCATTGTTGTTGGGTTTAAAGAGTTCATACATTAATTATTTACAGTCTATTTTGATGACAGGATAGTCTATGTACTTATTAAGGATAACATTAATAGCCTCTGTCTCATGCTAGAAAAAGGTTGACAATATCATATTTCCTTAAATTTAAAGAAATGAATATTTTGTGCACCCTTTGGAATTTTGTTAGACCATGTTGTATGCAAGGAAGGGATATTGATGGATCTAGCCATGATTTTAAACATAGTCGACCCACCCCCACCTACTTCAGTTAATAAGTTACGAACTACATTAGGGAATACCATGTATTATCGTATGCTCTTTTGGTGTTTTGATGAAATCATTGTTCTGATGGAAAAGCTACTCAAGAAAGATGTTAAATTATAGTGGAATGAATAATGTCAAAAGATTCTCAACACATAAATTAGAATATGATATCTTCCCTGATATTGGTCTTTCTAGACTAAAAGAAGGAGTTTCATGTTTATGTCGATGCATCATCTTCCGCGCTAGGATTCATACTTTCCCAACCTAGAAAGGGGTCCAATGACCACCCCATTTCTTTTGATAGTTTGAATTTATAGACGGTGAAGAATAACTATACTACCACTGAAAGGGAGGTACTTGCCATGGTCTATGCATTGCAAAAGTTTCATCATTATCTGTTAGGTGGTCACTTTAATATGTTTACTAACCATGCTATGCTTTGATGCCTAGTCAATAAGTCAGTGTTAGGGAGGGGGATATATCAATGGATTCTTCTCTTATAAGATTCTGACTTTGAGATCGTTGTTAATCCTAGAAGGCTTAATGATGGACCTGATCATTTGTCAAGGATAGAAAATGGGGAAGAGCCTAGTAGTATGGATGATAATTTTCCTGATGCACAACTATTTGTTGTTAAGATTGCAGACGAGAATTATGTAGGTATTATCTATTTCTTCTCTACAGGAATGCTTCCATATAGATCTGATGAGGAACGGAATAAATAGTTGGTTTTTAGGGATGCATATTTCTAGTTAATAGCTGGGGAATTATATAAAGTGGGTCCTGATGAAATACTTCAGCACTATGTTCTAGAACATGAATGTGCCTTTATTCTCGTCAAAGCTAACAATTGTGTGGCAGGTGGTCACTCTAGTGGAAGAGAAACTACCTAGAATATTTTGCAATCCTACCTATGGTGGCCTACGCTGCATGCAAATTCAACTAGATATTGTAGGAACTATGACATATGTCAAAGAATGGGGAAACTGTCGCAACGGGATGAGATGTTGCTAATGCCACAGATAACTTTGAGAGAATTTGATAAATGGGTTGTGGATTTTGTGGGACCTATTAACCCACCTGGGATGTGAATTGGATCACGATATATCATTACTGGATGTATTATTTGAATTGATGGGATGAGGTAACCCCTGTGAAATATTGCACTGCCGCAACTACAGCGAGGTTCTTGTTGAACAATGTTGTCACCATATTTGGATGACCAAAGGTTCTAGTAAGCGATCAAGGTATGAAATTGGTTAAGAAGACAATTGAAAAACTTACTACAGAATTTTAGATTCAACATAGGAAGACAATACCTTATCATCCTTGTTACAACAATAAAATAGTCATAAATAGGTAACTATTCCTAATAGTAATTAATGATATTAAAATATCTTTTATGAAGAGAAGTGTCTCTTCAATATGTGATGGCCAAGCCATATTTAAGGCAACCATATCCATTGTAATTTATCATCCATTCAATTATTATACATTTATACATT
>LPNX010382303.1:214947-280697 GCA_001517045.1 Pseudotsuga menziesii
GAATAAGAAAGTTAAAAAAAAAAGATAAAGTAAAACCAACACATGATTTTTATTTCCAACTTCAAACTAGGTTGCACCCCCCCGCCATTCCGCGTAGCCCTATAAACAAAAACAATATTAATAAAATAAATATCATTATAATAATATTAATATTATTAAATAATATTTTAAAACTAATTAATCCACCTTTTAATAAAATATTTAAATATAATATTTTATATTTATTATTTTATTTCAACACATTAAATAATTCTAATAATTATTATTAATTCATCAATTATTTCAAAGACATTAGTTGTCTTTTATTCCTCCATAAGTCAAAATAAACTTCCAAATACACACATTCACATAAAAGGACCCAAGATATGACGGAATTAAAAGACAAACTTGAGAAATTGGAGAAGGACATCAAGGCCCTCGTTGCCAACCAAGAAAAAATCAGAGAAGAAACAAAAAATAACAAGGTGCTTAAGAAAGAAATCAAAGAAGATGTTCTAGTACTAGGAAGAAAACTTGATGACAAAGTAGACATCATGCACGAGAAACAAAAAGAGTTAGATGAGAATATGTGTGTGATGACATAGAACATAAGCACCATGGCACAGAACTTGAGCATCATGACACAAAACCAGAATACCATAATGGAAATGTTACAAAAACTAAGGTCTAGTATAAACCATATCAGTAACTCAGATATGTTGGACCACTATGTCAACAAAATTGATCAAGACAATAAACAAGACAAGGAGACTAAATATCATAGGGATGACCAAAATACCATTAATATATTTGATAAATATGAGCTCGACCAAGATCATAATGAGATTCAAGCCAGTATCATTGACAATAAGGACGATCCATACAATGACAAAAGATGGATCCTACACTATGCAAAGGAATCCAAGTCAAAGGAATCAGATATTGTAGATTCATATTCTACCTTAACACTTCTACCATCCTGAGAAACCTAAATGTAACACTATCAAGTGACTTCGAGTGTGAGAAGCCTCATAAAATGCCACTTCTCGAGATAACTCATAAGGATAATAAAATGAAAACATTACGTGATGATATCCTAAGTATCGTAGGACAAGTGACTTCTAAAATAAGGCTTGATATGGTCAATCACAAAAATATTCCTCGTATTCATGTACAAGGAAAATGGGATAACAATAATAAACATAATAGAGTACTAATTCAAGTTACAAATGAAAGAAAGATGGAAAAATATTGCGTAAATACCAAGCACATACCTAATACCAGTTCTTAAAAAGACATAAAGGAATTAATGACATTATTTCAACACAAAATGAGAATGAAAAGATGACAACAATAATCTAAGATTTTAGGACAAATATTTCCTAAGGGGAAAGAAATGTTACAACAACAAAATATTAATAAATAGGTAACTATTCTAATAGTAAGTAATAATATTAAAATATAGTTTATGAAGAGATGTGTCTCTTCAATATGTGATGGCCAAGCCATATTTAAGGAAAACATTTCCATTGTAATTTATCATCCATCCAATTATTATACATTTATACATTTAATTATTTGAAGATGGAACATCTTCCTCCCTAGACCTGGATACAGGCTGACTTAATCGGGATACGGATTATCCATTACACCGGATACGGTGTAACAATCCTTAAGAAAATGGAATTGTTAAATATTTTAATAATATATTAGAGAATGCCCTGACTAATATATGTAACGTGAACCACCATGATTGGGATATGAAGATTCCAGCAATGTTATGGACTTATTGCACTACATGGAAAATGTTGACAGGGAACACACATTTTAAGTTTGTCTATGGACAAGAGGTTGCCATTCCTATGGTGTATATTGTACCTAGCCTATAGATAGATTCCTTTGTGGGTATTCCTAATACTAGTACAGTCGAAGAGTGGTTTTCACAGTTATTGCAGCTTGAAGAAGACCATTTTCTAGCAGGATTCCACCAACAAGTAGAAAAAGATCAACAAAAATCCAGGCATGATCGACATATAAAGAAGAAACGTTTCAAGCAAGGGGATTTAGTCCTCTTATATGACAGTAAGTTTTTAAAAAATCCTCTTAATATTACAACTCATTGGGTGAGTCCTTATGTGATCAATTTTATTACTAAGGGGGTTCAGTTACAGAAGCTAAATGTCGATCATGTTGATGGCTTAGTGAATGGAAGTCGATTAATATCCTATAGGGATAGTTGTAGTTCTCTCTATTGAATATAAAATGTTGAAGTCTTTCGTGTCAAAGTTCATCTGGCACAAGTTCATTTTGAAATGTGCTAATATGTCAAGTCTACATTAATTAATTCACTTTAATTCATGCTTTTATGGTGTAAGTAGTGGTGGTGATCAAGGAAATTTTTCATGATTAACTAGAAACGTTTTGTGCGTGTGAATGGACATTATCAAGATATAGTTAATTAACTACACACATGATCAGATAGATTACCACATGAACTCATGAATTCAAAAAGGGACGGGTTGGCCTCTATCAGAACTCGTTGTGTTCCTTACATAAAGCATCTTGAGCAAGCTTAAGCCACAGAAGTCACCGAAGCTGGAGTTCTACAATTCCTCCAAGTGAAACAATGTAAATGAATGTCTCTAACACTGGTACTACCCATGGATATATTTTGGACACTCTAGTTGGAATATCTATCATAGAGGAGCAACCATAGATTGTGTCGATTCCCCTTCCTGTAAAACCACCAAAGAAGAAGAGAGCAGGGGGTCGAGCTGTCAATCCAGAGAGTTGAACAAAAGAAACACATTATACTGAGGCATATGGATCTATTTCAACTACAATGTTGCATGATTATAGATCTCCTCTAAAGGATGATGTTCCTCATGTCCCTATAAAAAAGAATCCTAAGTATACCTTGGTCGAGCCTGTTGTCCCTCAGGGTATTCAAGTAACCAGGAAGACTCTATCAAATATGAATAAGTTGTCATTTACCAACCACAACCTCCAAAAATATGACGAATTTAAATAATAACAGTACATGGATATGGTTCAGATTGACTAAGGGGGACCAATGGTCCCTATGGAGTAGGATCAGGGGCTACATAGTTTTGGTATCATGTCGTTGTTGCACATGCCTCATTTTGGATGAAATGTTGAGGTGAATAACTCTGTCAAACAATTGTTAGTATGTTTCCATGATGGGTATATTTTTATATATACCAAAGTTATAGTTTATGCACATTTATTGCAACCATTACGGGGTGACCCAACACCTTTCCTTGTTGGGAAGGATCGTGACAAGAATTTAGCTACAAGAATGAAGGAGAAGTATGGATTTCCTAGAGACAAGAGGGGATTCAACATATCCTCTATCAATGATCAAGATGTTCAGTTCATAAAGAAGGTGTTCATGACAAAGTTATTGAGGAATATGTAACCAAACCAATGCAATGTGTGATTGATTGCTACAACAAAGCAATGTGTTGCAGGGCTCCCATTGAACTGGGCCATGTTTTTGCTAAATGAATTGTTAGAAGATTCTCTAGGAATGTAGGATAAAGTTAATACCTTTAGCTACTCATGGCTATTGTTATTGAAATATTTTGTTGCATGAGCAGAACCACCACATTACCAAGGGATGGAAGTCAATGTCCCCTGTCTAGAGGGTAGATATCAAAAAATTATGGTTCACGGACCTTTAGCGTCAACAAATAGACAATAATGTAGAGTTCTTTTTGAAATCCAAGGAAGTCATACATCATGTGTTGAGTATACCAAGGTTGGAGGCTACAATGGTGCAACGATATCAAAATATCATCTGATTTCATGTGGGGACCCATTACATTAATTTTCAACCATGATGAAACCCCTAGGAGCAATGGTTGGTGACTGAAATCAAGATAAATAAGGAATAAGTTGACAACATATTAAGGGAATGGCATGAAGAGTGGAAGGAACTAGTGGTACATGATCAATTTTCTGCTAAGGTGGATCCATGGAAAGAAGGCACTTCAGGGACCCAACCTGGTGGGCCCCTCAAGGAATACAATCCCAAATTTTCACACCATGGTAGTAACTAGGAGTCTAGCACTACCCCAATTGACCCAAAAGTGGGAGATAAAAGGAAAGTTGCAGAGTCGAAAAATAAATCCCGCAAGAATAAAAAATTTGTTAAAGATATTGGCCCTACCAGCTTGATGTACGACAACTACAATCGCTTAGTCGATAGGATGGTCAAAGTCGTTAAGGAGGCTCGACAAAAAATTTATGAAAGGAACACTAAGTTCTTCAGAGAAGTCACCGACCTACTAGAAATACTATGAAAGGTAGTGAAGGAATTTTGGGTTGCGGTTAGCAAACCATAGTCAACATCATGAAAGGATGACCCATATGAAGAGAGATGAAGTGATGTTCCTATGTCAAAAAAGGTTTGTAAAGTATAGATCATTTCAAAGGAATTGGATTTGAGAACTCCTGAGATGAATAGTGCAGTACAAGGTACATCTTATGTCGATCTGGACATGTATGTCCTATCATTGTTTATTGTTATAGTTTTTTAACTCAGGTGAAAAAAGAGCTCAAATATAGGGATCATATGGCTTATGAACAACTAAACCAATCGAAGGTAAATGTCACCAATCTATAGGTTAAATCAGTTGTTGTGGATGAGAAAAAGGAACATCTACGACAGGATAGGAATCAACTAGAAAAATTTATTGCCAACGCCTGTCACAAGGTAGTAGATGTTAATATTTACCTAGAAATGATTGTGGAAGATAAATTTATGATTTTCAACTGAAAAATTGTGGACCTGGAAGCTACGTTAGTACCGAGAAATCCCTCTGAAGTGATGGAGAAACGATAGACACAAGTGCGGGAGGGTGTTCAAGACATCAAGGAAGTTTAAGAATATTGTGCCAAAGTGTATGAGGAGGTTTTCCAAACTAGGAGCCTTAGTGGATGATGTGAAGCTGCATGATATTATAGAAAAATTAAGTGCAACAAAGCAGAGTATGGATAAGCTACGAGGGTCATTGAAGACTCTCCCATCTATGGAGCACATAAGCAAGGCTGTTGAGCTTAATTCATTGCATCAATAGGTCAGTAAGCTCTGAATGTAGCAGCAAAGGCAAACAAACCTAGTGGTGGAATTGTAGGGGATGTAGAATGAGTTGCTGCATCCATTAGGCCATTACAGGTTAAAGTGAAGCAAGCAGCTGCATCTGCACAAGTGATAACTTCAACACAGATTACTGCTGAAGCTGCTGAAGAAATTTCTAAGTCGAAGGAAGCGATTCAAATACATGTCGAGGAGGTAAGGAAAGTCTTCGAGTACTTTTGGTCAAATATAAACATGCCATCTTTGTCAATCTAAAGTGGCTCAAGATGATCCACATGTGATTCTTGGGGGCTTGTTTCCTAGGGTTTTTTTTGGCATTTTGGGTACCTATTTTGCAAGTTTTGGTTGAAGGCTAGATGAAATGGTAAGAATGGCAGTCAACTTTGAAAATTGAGGCGAATATCGAGGAAGAGTACCTATTTTGAAGAAGTCCAACGGAAAGGTTGGTCAATTAGTTTGGATTTTTGTCCACTTATGTAATAAGTCATGTAGTGGGAGCGATATGTAAATCGGGCCATTATATCCTATAAATATATAATGGGTTTGGATTTTAGATATATATAGAGCAACAAAAAAAAGACAGAAATGTAATTTCCAAGTCAATGCAATGATGTTTTGGGGTTGAAATCTAAGTAGAGTCACAATGTATGAGTCAATTTGCAAGCTATGTACGCAAATCTGATGTAAAGAATGATTGAGAAGATGTATGTAAGCTGAGTGCATAGACGAGAAGTGTTTGATCTACGACTCTAATGAATAAACAAGCATTTTTTATGGTTTTCTCCTAATTTGGTTTTCCACGTTAAAACCTAGTGTTATTTTGTGTGATATGTTATGTACTAATCTTTTTTACTGCATGAATGAATGATTAATGTTAAGTAAATGAATGATAATATGCATTGTTGGTCGAATACATGGTAATGTATTTTCTTTGTGTCATAAATATTATTATCTATTTCTATCGCAACATGTGATCTATCGATATTTTTAAGTATGATCTCTCAATGTATGGTATGTCAATGTACTCTCTATAGAGGTATGGGTTAGTGTAAATCCCCTTCACCACTACCGAAACCTAGTTCATGTCACTTCCATAGGTACTTTGAGTGAGACTCCATCTTCTCTACAGGTTTTTCCAAAAGGATTCAACTCCTTTCAGGATGGTGTCTTGGGGTTTATTGGTATAAGTCAGTATGAACCTAGGTTAGTGTCAATTTCTACCAACAATTCCTTTACACTAGAAGACATAATATCTTGAATAAAAATTACATATGGTTTGTTTTATTCCATTAACCTCCTAAGTGCGGTTCTTTTGGGAGAACCAACAACCCTTATGATATTGAAAGATAAAATAATCATTAAGAACCCAATGATTGGGAAATGCTTTCTTTAAGAGCCCCATCGTCAGCATTTGAATGAGAAGATATTTCCGAAGATAATCTTACAGAGGTAATGGATGAAATATTATGGTTTACAAACCTATTTTGAATAGTTGAAGGAAGAGAGTCAAGTTTCTCATTTTTTTTTAATTTTTTTTTTATCTCGCATTTTTCTCCTAGTGGTTACATTTGGATGTCGAATTGAGGAGATGAGAATAGAATTAAAATACAAAGAGGGAATTCCTAAAAATATAGGAATTGAATCTTTAATAGTTAGGGTACATATTCCGGCACTATAGGAAACTGACTTCCCATATAAGGCATGGGAATCAGAAATAAGGGAGGAAGAAATAGAAAACGGAAAAAAATTCTCAGGGGCAGGTGAAGGAATAGATCTCGTCAATAACATGACCATGAGAATAATCATAAATCCTTGTATTTTGTGCCACTTACTTCTCTTGACTCCTTTAATTTCCAAAAATCGTCATTATTCTCAATCACAAGAGGCCTCGGTTGGAAAATAGTCAA
Organism: Pseudotsuga menziesii; assembly: GCA_001517045.1. Classification (NCBI taxonomy): domain Eukaryota; kingdom Viridiplantae; phylum Streptophyta; class Pinopsida; order Pinales; family Pinaceae; genus Pseudotsuga; species Pseudotsuga menziesii. Next base: position 221,956 of record LPNX010382303.1, read on the forward strand.
ACTTGCATAAGCTTATTTTTCCCTAAAAAATAGAGGGACTTGTGAATTTAAGCAATCAAATTTATAGGAGACATTAAGAAGATTAGGTGAGACTAAACTCAATATATTTTTCCTTAATAAAATGGAATCGTATTTCCCATAACATTTATCTAGAAATAAAGAACAAATTATCCCGTCAACAACCTCTTCTAGCGAAAAAAAAAATTGTAAGAGAGGAATTGAGCACTTTACCTTACTCATAAATGATGAAACTGACTTCGTATCCAATGGAATGGGGAAAGAAACATTGGAATCCAAACACTCTTTCTCATTCTTTGAAGGAGACGATTCAGAGCAAATGTCATCTTGAGAGGAAAATATTGCAGGAAATTTATTTCTCAAATGTATCGTGGCTCAACATACTAGACACCAAAAGGGTATGCACCAGTATTCCATCCTCTAAATAAAAGATCCCTCCTTCCAAATAATTTTAATCTCCTTGGGAATACCCTCCAATGAGTCCAACTCCACTAAAATACTTAGCATCCTTCTATTTATGGAGATAAGGGTTTCCTCTCCAACTAGAATGAAATTTCCAATAGAATTTACAACCACCATTAAAGCTTTGAAAGTCCAACACTTAAGAGGGAAGCCAAGAAAAAGAACCCATAAATGCCTTTAGGTCAATTTTTCCTTCCATGGGTCAAAACCATAATGTTGTTTATAGAGAATCATAGACCCAATGCCGATTTAATTTTTTTTGTAAACTATCCTCTAAAACAAAATGGAAGCTAATCCACTCATTCATGATCATAGTGACCCGAGGAGTATCATCAATCAATGGATTCCAATATTTTTCATCCATTCAATGATCTCAATATGCGATAATTCTATATATTCAAATTTTCCAAGTAGAGTACTAGTGGTCAAGCTTGAAACCATATCAAATCTAACGTCTTTACCAAACACACAAAGTTCCCTACCTTTATTTACATTCTATGTCTTAATGCGCATCATGTTCCTGGATGCCTCTGAATGAAATTCCCTACTTTTGATTGTTAGTAGGAGGAAAACCAAGAGATTTATTAAACAACTCATCTGCGCAACCCTCAGATAACCCCACAAAGAATGAAATCAGGCCCAAAGAAACACTCTGATGAGAGGAATGAAAAGGGACTAGAAGAGTTACATTAGTTTCAAAACCATTCAATGAAGGGTTACTCCTGGAATAGCTAGCATCTTCCTCAGAGATGATTAGCTTGGTAAAACCTACGAGCTAGGCTTATCCACTATATTTTTTTTCCGAAATAAATCTTGAGTAGAAATGGAAAACCCACTTTTTCATTAGGGTTTGTTCTGACTAATCTGTAAAAGCATCAAGGTGAAACCTTTTTTACTCCGTCTGGTGATTTGAGAGGTGTCACATTCCCTCCAACCTTAGATCTGACACTATTTAATATGTGTCCCCTCCAAGAACTACCCAAAAAAACATTTTCAAGTGCCTTTTGAGTAGGGCCCCTCTTAGACCTATTTGGCCCAAAAATATAGCCCTCACCAACCATGTAGCTAAACTAAACTAGGTTATATCTAGTCTAATATACCTACAAAAACAAAGAAGAAAAAAATCCCACTTTATTTACTTGGTTGGTACTAAGTCTTCCTCACGGAACACAAACTCCAAGTGGCCTAGAAAAACAAAAAAAAACTCATAACCATCCATATGAAATGCTCATATCAATACTTACATCTAAAAACCCTCATCTACTTCCAAAAAGAGTCTTATATATTGTGAGGTCATAAACCAACTCCACTTAAAATGACAAATTTTTTTAGTCACATTTTTTTACACCAGCATAGGTCGAGTTTAAAAGGGGATCTACCAAGCGCCGAGAGGTATCAAATATCTCAATAGGAGAAAACCCCTTTTTAGAGTGCAAATGTTGAGGAAGCATTTTAATTTATCTAATTTGTGTAATTTTATATATATGTAGTTGTAAATGTTTGCAGTGAAAGTAGTGAGGTGCTCTATAGCCCTGTACGGAGGAGATGTTATCACATAACGTAATGTAACACTACACCATGTCAACTAAAAAACGAATATAGAAAAAAACCATGTGGGATTAATTTATCAAACAATAATTGAGAATAAAATAATATAATCCCAAAATTAAAACTAAATGAAAAGTAATAAAATAAAAAATTATAACGAAATGAAAATAAATTAAAAAACCATAGGCTTATAAAATAACCAGAATTGATCATATTAAACCCAAACTTACAAGTAAATTTTTTTTAACATATAAAAAAATTAAGATTAAAAAAGTAATTACACCTCAAGAAATTGGATCCCTCTCGATGCTTGGTATATCAGGGTTTAAGATAGATCTATGCTGGTTTAAATTTAATTTGAGTTGACATGTTATTTTTTATAATATTTTATAAATTTTTAAAAGAGTCAAGTATCAACTCTAGAAAGATCAAGAAAGGAGTTACACATCTCCCGATGCTTGGTAGATCAGGGTTTAAGATAAATCTATACTGCATTAAATTTAATAATTTGTGGTGCTATTTTTTATAATATTTTATTGTTTTAAAAAAAACACATATCAACTTTACAAAGAAAAGAGTTACAATCTCCCTTACTAAGCAAAAAAAAAAAACTAACTTAAACTTTAAGAGAACAAAAAAATAGTTAATAATCAAGTTAGGAGACATAGTTGGACACTGCATATATGACATGCATGGACCCCAAATTCGAGGAATCAACCATAGAGGAAACAATCATGAAATTCAAGAGTATATTTCCTTCCAGTTGATGGTTTTGACTTTTCGAAAAGTTCTAGATGCATTAAACTCAACTTTACTGGACCCTTGAAAGCACTTTCACAATGAGTATACACCTCACAAGCCCCTAAATTTTGAATTCTAGTCAACTTCTTATCTACTCGAACACGACAATCCAATATTCTCTTTATCTTTCTTATTGTTATTGACTAAAACTAGCATTTGCATCGAGAGCTGCAAAGGAACTCCGAGAGGGTAAAAATATTGAGTCTTTCCACAACTCAACTTTTCCGCACTTGAGTCTTTCTGCAACTTAACCTTTCCACAAGCTCCATTTTCGCAAGTTCCTTTCCGTGACACTGTTTCAACAAGCTCCTTTCTACAATTTCCTTTCCGCAACACTGTTTCTGCAATAGATTTTTCGCAACTCTGTTTCCGCAATTGCTAATTACGTATTGCAATTATGGAATTGTAATTTTCAAAACTTTTCTTCCACAATATTGCAGCTTGTTGTTGGAAGCAATAGATCCCATTTTAACAGCGTAAAATGGGATCCCCACTCATCCATTCAATTGGATTTTGAAGCCATGGTCTTGTTATGGGAGTTTTTATCTTCTTTACCGTAAGTACTGTGTCTTGGTTTTAATAAAATTTCCTTTAAAAAAACCTTCTTTTTTTTGTTTTGTGGATTGCATAAGCACCCTCTTTATGTTATATATGTTTTATGTTTCTGTAACCCACATTCTACAACTGGAAAACGAATTGCGGAAGTCCTTTTTTTGTGGGATTTTGGAAATTGTTTTCCTGCATTTCACAAACCGTAATGCGGATTGTGGAAAGCGAAAACTCATTAAAAATATAATTTGCAACATTGCTGTCCTGCAACCTGCAACCCGCAAATCTTTTGCGGATTGCGAAATGCGAAACTTTAAAGGTTTTTTCTTGGTTACTAATCTCATTCAACATTCTACAACCCGCAATGTGGATTGCAGATTGCGGAAATCATAAGATATAAATTATTTAATTGATTTCATCTCTGCATTTTGGTTTCTTGCTCTAATCTCAACAGTCAATTTTTGCGAGATATACGGCCCAGATCTATTTTTCCTTTGAGCCCTGCCTTATTTAATTTATTTGAATTTTGAATTCTTTACCATTTTCACTTGCAATTTTTCACTACGCTTATGATTTTTACTACAATTTTCACATTCAGCTCACCAATCCTCTGACCTCCAAGCCTATCCATTGGTAAGTTTCTTACTCTTTGTGGTCATTTTCTGTTATTTTTAATCATGGTAAATTTTAATTATGGTTGCAAAATTTCTATGAGAATTTACCTACAAGTCTTCCAGTATGTACAGAAACACCAGGTATAAGACCGCTCGGAATGAGCAAAAGAGAAAGGACCCAAATGTTGGTATCTTCACTAATACCAGTGGATGAGTGTCTAAAACCCTCTATCTGGACTGGTCCAGAATTATGCCATATTCGACAATGATTAATTCTCTGCCATTACCCATGACCAGCCTACAAATGCTAAAATTAGCAATTCTCAACTCCATTGCATTACAACCAGACCTACTTTCATGCCGTACATGGACCCGTTCAAGTGGGAACTTGACCATGCAAGCCCTAAATAAGGTTCTTTTGAATACCACACTGGAAACTCGGTAGGTTCCTTCCACCCAGACGTATTTGCGAGAGCATATTCTCTCAAACCTCCTCAACAGCTCCTCATGACCAAATTTCTGGACGCGTCCATGAGCTAGTATGGCTATCAGAAAGTGATAAAATATCGGATGGATAACCTTGTAGAGTTTATCCCCAAACCAGACAAGTCCTACACCATTTCATGGTTTAGAGAGCCATTTTCACTACTAGCAGTTATGTTTTTCCGTCTATATGGATTACCCAACTGCATATAATTCAAGATTTAATGGGCTCCTATATCCCATCACATATTACTTACAGGTGAATCCTTCAATTGGGCACAAATCCTCTCAGTGGTGCTCAAGGAAGAAATTGAAAAATATCAAAAGAATTTGGCATCCAGGAAGTCAGATTTCTACATGTCAGGGTATGTTGTGGATGTCTTCTATACGACTTCTTCATTCATGACCATGGGCTGGGATTGGACCATGAATTCTCCACCTGTCTACATTTACTACTTAGATATGTGGGACGATAACTTTGTTCCTCGGATATACGAGATTTGTGACCACTTTATAGGGTCAATGTATGAGATGATTTTCAAGGGAGATGTCCCAACTTTTTGAGAGAGGGCTAGAGGTTTGATTTATCTGATGGGTTATTGGTATGTAGGTGAATAATTTTCCTACATTCGTATAGTTCACCTGGTGCCGAGAATAGTTCCGTACAGAATGGTCTTACAAGAGATTTCATATCAGACTGTCATTGATGGGGTCTTCCCAAATCTTACAGCAACTAAGAGGAAGTGTTTTTCCAAGATTCCTTTGAATTTGGGATTCTTGACATTGCAAAATTCTACTTATGCTCCTATCATGGGAAAATCCATAGTAGAAATGAACCTAGGGGAGGCGGCCAAAAGATTGCATGATCCCAATGATTTGCTGGAAAATCATTTTGTGCAGGAGCACACTAAAATCACATATTCCCATCAGTATGTTCCTAATGATTCCATATATAGAGGTGGTATTGATTTCTTAGAGGTGCTGACTAGGATTCCCACTCCTATAGAGAAGACTTACATGTTCCAATATCATAAATATTTGAAAACCTCTTCCCTACATTTTAGACAGCCCTGGTTGAAAGAGGAAGAAGATGCACACACACAAAATGCAGAAAAGGAGGCTAAGGATGCATTAGCCAAGTCTTCCATTGTTCCTACTGACAAGTCAAAGGATAAAGGCCTAGGTTGTTCTTGAAGGTCCTGAGAAAGGACAACCTTCCTCCACATCGGAAATCTTGCATAGAGCAGCAAAATTTAAAAAACGTTTGGATAATGTTGGATCAAAGTTAGAATCACAAGCAGCTATGGCCGAACCTCCAGCAAATAAGCTGAAAGTTCATGAGGCCATTCCACAAGTGCATCTGGAAGAAGAAATCCTTCAACCTCCACCACAAGAAATTCAAAGGGTGGAACAACCTGAAAATCAAATCCTGCAAGTTCCTCCAATTCAACAGGTGGAAGCATTGCCCCAATCCAATGTTGAGGTACATGAGATCCACAATGATCTGGAGGAGTAAAACAATCCTTCCACTTGTCTTGTTGATGTTTTCACTACCATGACCTCATCCACTACAACCACCCAATTAGATGGGAGCATTTTTTATTCCTCATTTCCCCAATATTCTTTTTTCATTAGAGAGAATTTGAGGTAAAAAATGGGCCTCAAAAGGACCAAAATGTACTATAAAAATCAACCAATTACATTCTAGTAGATGACATCATCCCCCATGGTTGAGGTGGCATTGCATGAGTTAAGAATGCTTATTTGTCACATTTTCTATGGTGGATGAAAACCCATAGTTAACCAAGGTAGTGGTACAAGTACTTTTAAGTCATAAAGTGAAGTACTCACAATAAAAGTCATTTCACACTTTCTCATAAAATAATATTATTGTTATTTTCAAGTAAAGTACTCACAATTCACTTTATCATAAAATAATATTATTGTCATTTTCAAGTAAAGTACTCATAATTCATAAAAATGTCTTTTCACATTTTTTTATAAAATAATATATTGTTATTTTCATGTTTTTTAATTTTAAATTATATATTCACTCAATTGTATTTAATATCATAATGTCAAACTAATATATATATATATATATATATTAAATCTTATACTTAAAAAAAAATAAAAATCATGAATGATATTTATATGCAAAAAAATATGTTAGTTATGCATATAAATTAAATTCATTTTTGTTTAATTTTATTTACAAGTTCAATACAAATAAATGCTAAAGGACAATAATTTTTTGGGAATTTACAATGAATCTTAGTCACATCATTGTAAAGTTATTTTATTAATTTTATTTATAGTCAATTTAGAAAAGTAACTCAACCATGGTTATTTATATTGTGCATAAAAAGTAGTGTAGGAGATGAGTTGTCATATATACCTACCCCATAAAACCCCTAACTTATAATATTTTAATATATCTTATATTTTTGTAGTACATCTCTTAGGAGGCCCATTTTTGACCTCAAATTCTCTCTAATGCGAGATCAGTTTGTCTCAAATTGTTTTTGGTACCAGTGGCACGCTCTTGGTGACACATGATGTGACTATTTATTTCCCTCTCTCTACTTCACCTATTATGTTAACCTCATCAAGACTTCATACTACCTCCACATGCCAACATTCTTTTATTCCACAACTAGATACTCCTTCCATCCCCACAATTTCTTCCCTTAAAACTTCTACACCTATCCACGTTTCTATTTCTTCATCCCTTGCTATTATTCCTACACATTCTACCATTATTCCACCCATTAGCATGGAATTCCCCATTCTTGAAGCTTCACAGCCTGAAACTATAGTTGTTATTCATGAGGGAACCATCTCAACCACAAAGGAGGTGGCTGATTTTGGTGAAGATGCAGTGGTCTCTCTGGGAAAATAATTCTGGAGCGGGAAATATAAGGTTGTGGTGAAGAAGGGATCTAAAAGATCAAGGGAAGGAACATTCAAGTAGGGGGCACTCCTAAATCAAATTATTTGGAAGAGGGACTCCTCCGATACTAAACAAGAATCCCTAGACAAAGTAGCTGCTATGGGAGCTTTTGCTGGAGCAAATTTTGATTCAATGTCTCAACTGAATAAAGAGTTGGAATATAATGAACAAGAACTGCAAAATTTCAAATGGGACCTAGCACAGGCTGATGCACACCATAAGCAAGAAATCCAACATCTAAACGAAGAAAATGAGGAGAATCTAAAGCAGCTTCAAAGAGAGAATTATTATCTAAAGCACCAGCTAGAGAAGGAAGATCACCTGACTAACCAACATGATGACAAGATTTCTATCTTTGAGAAACAACTCAAAGATATCCAACTTTCATCTACCACCTCTTCCTTCTCCAAATTCATAAGAGAAGAATTTAAACAATTAGCTTGCAGAATACATGATGAGTATTATAAAGGGATGGTTAATTTGTTTAAAGGATTGAATGAAATATAGGAACTGTATAATGCATTTGAGCATCAATTAGATGTTCTCCATGATCACAGGAGAAGGAGAAAGGATGCAACTAGAGTGTTGAGTCGTAAAAAGACCACATTTTATTCACCTTTTACATACCATTTGTCACCTTATTCATATTTTATCCTTCCATACAACCATTAATATTCACCACTTTCATACTAAATATGGGTTATATTACCATTTTTCAAATCATTTGTTTTTGGGTATTTTGAGTGAACTTGTGGTTAATTATTGAGAAAAATAACATATTTTCATTATACTTTAAAGTTGGATGAGTTTGGTGATGTTTACAAGTGCATTTGAATAATTTAACAAGCTCAAAAGTGACCACCTAGCCTCAGATTCGAATTTCATCTTCTAAATGTGAGCTAACTTCAAGGAGAAGATCATGGAAATGTAGAAAGAATATCTCATCCAATATTTGTTGAGTATTTGAAGGGATGAATTGTAAATTTGTTGAGGATTTTGAGGAATAAGTTGAGATAATAGTGGATCTGTAATTATACTCAGTTATCTTGAGTTCATGTATAAATAGGAGAGCTCTCTCCTCGTTTTGGTTAGAGGCCTCTCTAGTGGTTTGGAAGTAGAGAATAGTTCAGAGTTAGTCATAGAATAGATTTTGATAGTTATGTAATGGAGATGATACTTTGATGCACATCCCTTGATTCTCTTCTATTAATATAGATTCTCATTAGTTTCTTTCTTATGAGTTGTTCATATAGATTTTCAATTATGTTTTTCTTATGAATTGTTAATCTAGATTTTATGTGAGCTCACCAGTTAATTTCGATTGCTTTATACCAATTTATTTCATGCAATTTCAGTCTTTCTTTATCAAGTTAATTTATGCAATTTCCTGTTTTCTGCAATTAGATTTATTTTTATGTCATTTCCTGTTTTCATACCTTAGATTCAATTTTAGTTATAGATTAAGTTCAGCGACACTCTGCCCCTGCATATATTTTGTATGTGCCTCATAAGTCTATGCTCTCTCCAGGTTGACAATTAAATCGTTGGATCTCTGTTATAATTTGTTTAATATTTGCACCAACATTTTGGTGTCATTGCCGGGGAGGTGCTAAAAGGGATTAGAGCTTAGATAGATAGATAGATAGATAGATTACTTTTACATTACACAGCAAGGGGGAGGGGAAAACAAAAAGATGCAAGGACGAATTCACTACGGAATTTCTAGGATTTCCATGGTGTAACATCTAGATGCATCCACTATAGTGGGGTGCCCCAAAGCCTTGTTGTTCCTTTGTTTTTGCAAATGTGTTCATTTTTCTGCAAAGAAATTTCTTTTTCTGCAAATGCGAGTTTATCTTTATGCAGATTTCCCTTTTCATTTGCTTTCATTTTTTAGTGCCTTTATTTTATACTAACTTATTTTTTTCATTTTTGTTTTGTACAGATTTCTGTGCACCTTTTATTCCTTTTTTTGCATTTGTTTTGTACTAACCCGTTTCGTACTGTTTTTTTCTGCAATTGTCATGTACTTGTTTTTTTTTTAAGCATTTGATTTTATGAGTGTATGTTTGGAATTACTCACTGAGATCCTTGCAAAAGTCGGGATCTCCTCTTCTCAAGAAGAGGAGATCTTGACTGCAATAAAAAAATGCAACCACTCCTCCAAAAGCAAAGGAAGAGTTAACACCTGAAGAGTTCTATACATCTGATAAGAAACAAGTGGGCGAGAAAGAAATTGAGGATGAAGAAGGGATCTCAAGTGATCATCATGCAAATGAAAGCTGCATCGAACAATGGATCCAAGTAAGTGCTAGGTTAGATTGGTTCTATTTTTACTCTTATTCACATTTTGAGCAGTTAATTCCACACATTTTTTGGTATGTTAGATTTTATTTTTTTAAATTAAATGTAAATTTTTGTTTACTTCTGTTTTATCGATGGTTGCATTGGCAATTCCATTTCATTTAAATAATTTTTAGTTTCTAATTAAATTAGGATAGGTAGTTTTAGTTTCTATTTGCTAAAAATATTTTAAATTTACCTTTGTCTAATAAACAATCTAGTTTTGTTTGCAAACCACATTTAAAAAACACACACACTAAAAAAAACATTTCATTTACATTAGAATTAGTTAGATTTCCAATTACCTTAAACCTTAAATGTAGGAATTTACAATTTTAATTCGTGTAAAAAGAAATATTTTATGAATAAATTGTAAAAAATAAGTATAAATAAATATAAAAATAAAAAAAAATAAAAAAAATTTCTGTGCATCCCATTTCTTTTGGTTTCTATTTGAAACCTGCACACCTTCGAACATAGTAAAAGTAAACAAAACATGCATAAAAAATAAAATAAACAAACAATAATTCAAAAAAAAATTATCAATTTTTCCTTGTAAACTTTAATTTTTATTTAATAAATTTTCTAGTATAAATATATGAACAATTAAATAATAATAATAATAATAATAAAATTATATATATATATATAAACAAATTCATTGTTTTCTAGTTATAGTTTTTTCTATATGTTGAAAAAAGAGATTGTTAGCACTTTATCTCAAATGAAACCTGCCCAAACAAAAACAAAAACTAATAAATTAAAAAAAAATGAAATAAAACTTAAAAAAATACTTTCTCAAACCCTAGTTTCCTGTACATTATATCTTTGGACCTTCCATGCTAAAACGTTCAGAAAAATGGTTGTAACCCTGCAAACGCATAACCTTGTAGCCTTCCATCCGAAACCTGCAAATGCAAAACCTTACAGCTTTCCATCTGAAACCTGCAAATGCCCAACCTTACAGCCTTCCATGCAACCTGCGAACATAAAATTTAAAAAAAATGTAAAAAAGATTGAACGAGTAAGCAACGATCCGCAGATTAGAATGGATAGCCCATCTTGTGATAAATCTTAAGACTATTAGATGATGAAAGCAGAGGCAGAGGCATTTCACGATTATCTTAAGCTGAAACGGGCACATATTGTGCCTGTCTGTTTTGCCCAAATCTACTCCGGAGATATTGGTGATTTCAACTGCCGAGTCATCAAGGTTTCAGTCGAATGCATAACGCCATGCCCATCAGACTTATCCTCTACGGTGGTTTTGGTTACTATTGATCCCGAATATAAATGCCAAAATAAACAAACTCTTACTTAACCCATAACTCCCCCAAATGCGTGTGCAGTAATTATGCTTCCACTTCATTTTATCAGGTCCGTGGCTCTTCTTTCGTTAAAAGGGCATCTTTCTGTTGGTTTTTTTGGCAACCTGAATATAGCGTGGATATAACAATATTCCTCTATTCTCATAAAAAAATCAACCCAGATATGTTACAATAAATTACTCAACCAACTCACCAAATGGATGGTTGTTCTCAAATCGTTCGTTCTGTTGCAGAGAATCAATCCCTTATTGCACCTTTGCCTTGGATAAGGTCTCCCTGTTTTAATTGGAGACAATAGTAAATCCATTAAATAAGAAATACCAAGCATCAGCATTATTTACAGAAGGTTCAACATTTAGAGGCTAGCTAATGAAATATCTCGTCATAGTTAGAGGAGTTTTCTCTAATAGTTAAGCATCCATTAGAGAAAATTTGGGGTCTAAAATAGGCCTTATAAGAAAACGCGCCAACAATAAATTTTGTGAGTTGGAATTCAAGAACCAATAGAATTTCAATAAAATGAGTCAACCATAATGGTTGAATTGACATATTTGTCATAAAAGAAAACTACTTTTTTTGTTCATATTTTCGACATATCTCCCTTTGTTTTTACTCGAATTTCAGGAGGGAGATCTCGTTGGATGCGGAATTTAATTCCGCATCCAACGAGTACCTACACTCCATACTTATGACGGACTTAAATACCCCAAAAATAAGAAATACATGAAAAAATGTGATGATGTGATGATGATGTCATCATCACTTTTTTTCAGGCATTTCTTGTTTTTGAGGTAGCGGGGTCCGTCAAAAGTATGCAGTGTGAGTACTCGTTGGATGTGAAATTAAATTCAACATCAAAAAATCTCTCTCGCTCGGAATTTGAGTACAAACATAGGGAGATATGTTAAAAATACAAACAAAAAAATAGTTTTTTTTTCATTCTTCATCCAAAATTAATAACTATTATTTTATTATTTTACCTATCATTTTATCATTTTCCTTAGGAGGCTCATTTTAGACCTCAAATTTCCTCTAATGTCGATCTATGGACTTGGCCGAATGACGAAAAATAAATTGAATAATATAGAGCTCGAGACCATCTCCTTACGAGCCACGGATGACTGGAACTCCTTTCTGACCCAAGAGCGATAAAATATAAGGCAAGCACAGAACCTGGCAAGCATTGGTACTAATGGACGTCACTGGTTTTACTAAGTTGGTTGGCTTCATCTCACCTCGCAAACAGAAGTAAATACAATTTTTCCTTCCTTGAGCCACCGATTGTGTCTATTCCAGTACTCAATCCAGCCGATGCCAAAAGTATCAATGCCAGGTGTCGACCCAAATGTTGAGAAACAATTTTTTTTGTTTTTGCACCGAGAGGCGCTCTACAACCCAGTATGGGTGAGATCTTGTAACGTTACGTAACGTTATGTAACATTATGTAACACATAACGTTACGTAACGTTATTTTTATTAATAAAAAATAATTTTTTTTAATTATAGGCCAAAATAAATGTCGGCGAGATAAAAAACCTAATATGGGGGAAATGTTGTAATCTTCCTACCTAACAAAACAATAAAAAAATAAAAATTTAATTATCCGTACAAAAATATGGGTGAGGAAAAAAACACAATATGGGGGAGATGTTGTAATGTTTTTGCTTAACAAAATAATAAAAAATGTTGGCCTTGCACATGGTTTTAAAACCATAAACCATGTGCATGGTTTTAAAACCATGTGCAAGGCCTCCTAAACAACCCATGGTTGTAGGAGGGCCTTGCATGTGGTTTTAAAACCATGTATGGGGAAATGTTGTAATGTTAGTTCATAACAAAATAAAAAATAATAAAAAATATTATATGTGGGCCATAAATAATATTAAATATTAATAATAAAATATTATATGTGGACCTTAAGTAAAAAGATGTGTCTTTTGGTTTGAATCAAATCAATGGATACCGACAAAGAGATTTGATCCCTCTCGGTGCTTGATAGAGCCTAGGATTTGGATCTACGCTGGTTGTATTCAATTGAAAATTGTAAAGAAACTGCTCGTCACGTGCCAAATAAACGTAGAGTACCTTTCAGTGATGCGTTTCAGTGATACTTTTCGCTCATGTAGGTCACAGAACTAAGATAACTCATGATATTTTTATGAGATGGAAGCCTTGAGGTATGTCAGACTGTTTCAGCTTTTATGCAAACAGTAATTTGCGTTTCTTTATAACACCAGCTGCCTACCCAGTGTGAAGATGTCAATATTTCAGTCCAAATTTTCGAGTGCCAATCTCATTGTCTAGTTAACTCTGGATGAAGTTCCACAGGTGGTAATCAAGTCCATACACAAGATCAGTGCCTCGAATTTGCAGTCTATTGTTTTTAAATACTTCCAATACGTTTTTTAGAATGAACGATGGCTTGAGCTGAAACTTAATACACCATGAGGCATCGTCAAACCAACATAAATCGTATCAATGGATACGCGAAGCGAAAATACTGACATCCAGAACCAAATTGATCAACAAAAACATCAAACTGACCATCGCAGGGTTAAAGAAAGCGAAAAACCTCATATGATATTTGCATTTCCAACACTAACTCGATCTAAATGTGACAATGGGATATTTCCATATTTTCACCGCCATTCTTTTTTTTTTCCATAAAAAATTAATGTTTGAATATTATATAGTATTTAATTTAAAGGCTGGAATGAGGTAATCTGACAACGATTAAGGTGCAAAAGAGAATTCTGCAACCATGAGTGTGTTTAAATTCTTGAGGCGGGGTCCAAATGAATAAGGTTTAATGGTTGAATGTATCTGGTTTAGCGTTTTGGTTAATTCTTATGCGAAGTGGTTGTAATTTAAGTTGCAATGGCTGAATAAAATTATCCTAAGTTTTGATCAAAATGAGCCGGTTTCAGAGCAAACATTTTGACCCTCTCAACGATAAGCTATTTGGATTATAGTTTCCATATGTTTCCAATATAAATCTTTATCTTCTTGATTATTTTGCTTTTTCAGTATTTCACCAAAAGATATTCGAGCTTTTATCCGGGAGAGGATAAAATGAATAGGTGCTAAGGATTACGGCATTTACGACCGACGAGGCTGCTTGTTGAAAGTTGTTGTAAGTGCATAATTTATAATTAATAGGTATTAAAAGTATTGTCAATGTAAAACATTTCAAATTCCATTACAGTATTTATAATTTTTTATTTATTCTACCGGAATTTTTATGCATTGGTGGCGTTTGTGGTGGGTGATTTTATTGGCATATAAACCATATACAAACCACTATACGAAAATTTCTTCTTTATATTAACACTTGCTTGATGGCTACCTAGACGAGTAGAATGCAACGTTTGATGGACTCTTGGGCTTCTTCATTATGTATATCGCAAATGCTTTGAGACTTGGTAGTTTGGTTGGAACGCGTGACTCTCCCATGCCTTAGGAGATCAATGCCCAAAAGATAAGGAGTATAGATTTGAAATGAAGCTTAAACTTGACTTATGACGTGGTTTGAATTCAAATCCTCTTTTCTTTTTGTTTTTTAAACCTTTCTAAATGATAAAGACCTTTAATCGTAAGGATTACAAAAGTATATCATTTAAAAGGTTTATAATTATAATGATATTTACTTTAACCTTTTCTTACATATATACTTTAAAACTTTTAAATAAATAAAAGGTGTATTGGAATCATTTAAAAGCTTTATAATCATAATGATATTTACTTTAACCTTTTCTTACATATATACTTTAAAACCTTTTAAATAAATAAAGTGTATTCATACTTTTGGGGAACAATATTAACCATGAGCACTCATAGACTTTATAATAAGACGAGAATTTGGCAAAAGGTCAAAGTCCTTGGCTAGATCATTTTGACATTTTCATTCAAGAACATGGAAATAGTAGTAAAGACTCTGATTTATGGAGAAAAGAGATTGACTAGGTAGTCACAAGGAGCTCAAGGCATTGGCAAAATTCTAGTGGAATGTAAAAGTTTTGATAAAACAGATCCTGGTATTAACAGGACGATTGAGAGGAGGGTCCTAACATTTGTGGTCTCCACCTTTTTAAGTTTAAGCTGTATATTTGTGAAGAGCGGCCTCCATTCTTTCCATTGTAGGTAGAGTATGTTCATAGTGACCTCAACGGTAAGCAAACTCCTCTTACATGCCTTTATATTTACAATTCTGTAATTATTTTGAGATATAGTTGGAAGGTTAGTCTTCGAATGTGGAATAATGAACGAACTCTTGGACAAAGGGTCAAACCCCTCTACAAATTTGTGTATATAATATGATATTCGATTGTTTAAAAAAAAAACAAGTTAGAATACCACATAGTTTATGATAGTGATTGCCTTTTGCTAAAGAAGAGAGGATGGCTTTCTCAGTGGTATGATGTCAATCTTACTCTCTTTCTTTTTTTACTGAATACTGTATTTGATGTGAACCCTATATAGAGAGAGGGGAAACCCCCAAGGTTGATCGTCCTCATAAATCAATAACTTATGTATTTCCTTTGTATTATCATGTGCAGAGAAGAACAAACCAGGTAGCAAGGTAGAAAATATAGAGAGAGAGTACGAATAAGAGTCGAGAAATTCGCAAGGGAAATTGAGACTGTGTAATGCTCTTTCTTTAAATACATTTCTTAAAACTATTAAGTACACGTAAATTGTATCCATCTCGAAACTATTCAGTTTTCGTTGGAACACTTGCCCTTTAATAAATGTCACAAAGAAAAGAGGAAAAGCACATGTCCCTCTTTTGATTATTGTAACTTTGGTTTAATAAATTAGTGAGGGATGTGTCCCTTCATTGGTTTTAAAATAAAAATAAAGTCTTAAAGGATTATAAAATGATTAAAAATTATAAAATTATAATATATATATATAATTAAAATACACAAAAACAATTAAAAATAAATTATGTTTTTTATGTCAAACATAAATTCATACAATTAATATTCGTCTTTGAAATAGAAGGCTTAGCTGATGTCGCAGCCAAGGCCTTCTTCTTAATTTTCACAGTGGGACCTGGCACATCTTCATTTGGGAGGGGGGGTATCCGTATGGTCATTAAAATTGTTAAACTTATCATAAAAATCGTTTATTTCACACACTCCTCTCTAATCCAGATCATTAAGATAGTATGCTTTTAGAGGGGTCGACCACTGAAAGGGTTGACCCTCTCTCGCTATTGTGCAATCATTACATAAAGACACACTTATCTTAAAAATTATTAGTTAATAAATAAAATCATAAAATTTTAAAATTTTCTCAAAATTTTATAATTGTTGTGCTAACTTGTTTTCACAAGTCGCTCAGAAACAGGTTTTGACAAGAAGCGTTGCTATTTTCAAGTATAAGAGCATTTTATTTATTCTCTATAACTTTTGATTAAGCACATATTTTCCTATATTTTTAATGCTCTCATATGTTTGTTGCAGGAAAATGCTAACCTTTTGCAGATTTAAAGACGAACGGATGGCATGCAGAAATAATTTCCAGAATCGTAGAATATTTTCAGAAAAATGTTCCATTGAAAGCTTGAAGAAGTTGAGTTTCCCTTGTATATGTCGTGACATTTGCTGCCACAAAGAAGCCTTCAGAGACCAATTATGCCATGTCATGATTACTTCCCCTTTTTCCTTCCAAGCTTATCCATTATCTAATTTTTCACTGCCTCATAAATCATGATTTCTACCATGTCTACCTTTCTAAGTCGCATGCATTTTTCCTTATTTTCATTTTATCTTTTTCCTCATGAATAAAACCATTCAACTTCCTTTCCATGACTACATTGCTTTTTTATCCCTTCCATAAAAACCGTTTGACCATGAGATCTTTCATCTATAGTCCTACCACTCATTATGTACAACTTGTGTTGACTCATGTGGGATTTCTTAAGGACCACCTTTCAACAAGTCTTGCCCCATCGACCTCAGCACCTTATCTAGGATAGAGACTAGAGTTCATTTTCAGTACCTTGAGGCTTGCATTCCTTAATGGCAAGCTCTCTGGCTAACAATCATGGGAATACATCAATCTCCCTTGATCATTAGATCTTGCAAGTGGCTCGACAACAAATCCTTTATCCGCACTTTGCACGATGTACTTAGATACCTTGGCACTCATTGACATCAATGGTGAGATTGCCTCGCATTGGTTAGCGACATTCATCAATGGTCAGTAATCAAATGTAATCTTTCCATGTTCAACATCAACACATTTATTCACATGGTAAGAATTGTACCATTGGATTTTGTAGCAGGTGAAGACTATATACTTTGCATGACTCTATCAGCAGTTTTACAGCAGCATACTTCAGCCATATGAGAGTACCACAGTTCTACTTTCAGCTTTCATCTTTTACTTCATCCAACCAAGCAACGGTTCAGTTCTTTCACTTCACACTCTATGATCTAGTAGCAACAACCACATTCATGTTGCATAGTTCATCAAATTTTTGGGTAAGTTGAGGTATGTTGTTTTCTAATATTTAACCATGTAATTCCTTAAATGCTAGAAAATGAATGAATTTGGAAAACTCCCTCACTACATTCCCTTTCTCCTTTTCATAAACCTAATACATCTCAAGTTGGGGGGGGACTATTCATTACCATTTTACATATTCATCATCTCATTTACCATTAATCAACATGTCTTTCCCAAACTATGCTATATATATTGACATGATTCATAATATGAAGAAAATGATTTCTAATATATATTGATGGTTCATCATTTCTAATGCATAAAACTTATGTATTACAGCAAAAATACAAATAAAATGAGCAAATGGTTTTAACACAAGAACCAGCATTTGTTATGGTTGTCACACAAGAACCAGCCAGAAAAATATATATATAAAAAAAAGAAAAAAAAGAGAAAAAAGAAAAATTGTTGCCACTCATGCATTTCAAATCCTGGAATGATTTGTTGTTACATACCATCATCATGTAAAGCCCAGCTACAAAGCCAAAAGTTTTAAAGAGAATCAATGCATAGTTGCATGAGGACATGCAAACAATCAAGTTGGGGGGTATGTTCAGCCGCAAAAAGACCACATTTTATTCACCTTTTACATACCATTTTTCACCTTATTCCTATTTTATCCTTTCATAAAACCATTAATATTCACCACTTTCATAATAAATATGGGTTTATATTACCATTTTCCAAATCATTTATTTTTGGGTATTTTGAGTGAATTTGTGGTTAATTATTGAGAAAAATAACATATTTTCATTATACTTTAAAGTTGGATGAGTTTGGTGATGTTTATAGGTGTATTTGAAGACTTTAACAAGCTCAAAAGTGACCACCTAGCCTCATATTCGAATTTCATCTTCTAGATGTGAGCTAACTTCAAGGAGAAAATCATGGAAATGTAGAGAGAATATCTCATCCAATATTTGTTGAGGATTTGAAGGGATGAGTTGTAAATTTGTTGAGGATTTTGAGGGATAAGTTGAGAGAATAATGGATCTGTAATTATGATCAGTTATCTTGAGTTCATGTATAAATAGGAGAGCTCTCTCCTCATTTTGGTTAGAGGCCTCTCTAGTTGTTTGGAAGTAGAGAATAGTTCAGAGTTAGTCACAGAATAGATTTTGATGGTTATGTAATGGAGATGATGCTTTGATGCACATCCTTTGATTCTCTTCTATTAATATAGATTCTTAGTAGTTTCTTTCTTATGAGTTTTTCATATATATTTTCAGTTATGTTTTTCTTATGAATTGTTAATGTAGATTTTATGTGAGCTCACCAGTTAATTTCAATTGCTTTATACCAGTTTATTTCATGCAATTTTAGTCTTTATTTATCAAGTTAATTTATGCAATTTTTTGTTTTCTACAATTAGATTTATTTTTATGTCATTTCCTGTTTTTATAACTTAGATTCAATTTCAGTTATAGATTAAGTTCAGCGACACTCTGCCCCTGCATATATTTTGTATGTGCCTCACAAGTCAACGCTCTCTCCGGGTTGACAATTAAATCGTTGGATATATGTTATAATTCATTTAATATTTGCACCAACACAGAGCTTAAGACCACATCATAGACTGGTATATCTACATCAAAGAAAGACCAGGCGATCTTCCAATCTTTGATAAGCTCAAGATTTAGAAAATCGAGGTGACAATTGAAACATGGGAGATTATTTGTGATCTGGTGGAATCCATCATTAAAAATGGGAAGGTGTCCTACAAAAGGATATGGTTTGCTTTAGAGACATTGCTCAGTTATCTGCATCTACCACTATTAGATCCTATTGATGAGGCTATCACTTCGAAATTGAAATTGGAGCAAATTGAGAGCGATTTTGCTAAATTCAAGGAGCAGATATTGGAGATCACTCAGCTTACCATGGATGAAATCAAGTAGTGGATTGAGACACTTGTTTCTTCATTAATGAGGATTGACCTGTTCCTCAAAGAATGGACAAAGATCAAGAAAAAGGAGACTTCTTCCTTAATATGTAAAGAAAAATTGCATCCAGAGAATGCTCAATTTAAGGACATCCAATATTTAATGGATGATTTTTCCAAGTGGCGTTCTGCCCTTGGAAAATCATAAAACTAAAATATTTTGTAATCCCACATCTTGGGAAGTTTGTTTTCTTGTAAAAATTTTAAATATTATTAAAGGGGAAAAGTACCTCCCAAGCAGGGGGAGGACCGGGATTAATCCTAGGAGAACTATAGGAGAAGAGACTACCAAATACATATCGGGAAAGATCTGTAATTTTTTAATATTGTAATGTTTTCCAACTTAATAAAAATTACATTGTTACTTATGTTATGTTCTATGGTTATTTATTAAATGTGTTTCATGAATTCTAGTCTTTCTTCTATCTATTTGGAATACTGATCATAGGTTACTTATATGTTGAATAAGTTAAGTTTATGTAATGATCTTTCATTACAATATTAACATATTAAATGTGCATTGAGGTCAGTTACCAGTGATAATGCTTTACAGTATAGATTTGGGAGCTAGGGTTTGAAGAATAGTGTGGTAGAGCTGATCAAGGAGTGGGGGTTCTTGTCGGCACCGGGCTGCAGGCTGTGCCCGGTATCTTGGCCTCCTGTGGGGTGCCATGGTGGCATTAGGTCAGGGGGATCCCGCCTGGGATGAGGGGTCTCCTAGCGTGAGAAGGAAGGCCCTGACAGAGGACGGAAAAGGGGACGGGTCTAAACCTGTCTCGAGGAATGGCAAACATTTGAGTCTGGGAGGTTGCTTCCCAAAAACGGCTTCCATTCCTGCGATTTAGATCATATTTGAGGTAGTCAAGGGAAAGATCAAAACTTGGAAGGAAAAGGAACTAATAGGGAAATTTGTGGGAATATGGCCGAAGGAAAAAGACTTGATCAAGTGGATCAATGGGGTGTGGAAACCTAAAGGCCACTATGATCTCTAGCTGGGATCCAAGGGTTTTTTCACCATTATCTTCTTTAAACAGGAAGACAAGGATAGAATCATGGATGGTGGACCATATTTCTTCTTCTCAGCTGGCTTGTTCTTGCTGGCATGGAAGGAGCGTTTCAACCCAGAAACGGAGGACATGACCATGGCCCCAGTGTGGATTCGCCTCTTCTCCCTCTTGGGTGAATACTAGGACTTGGAGACCTTGAGGGACATTGGCAACAGCCTGGGAGAATTCATTAAAATAGCAGAACAAACAAGGATCCAAAGGTAACTGCCAGAAGCAATTAGTCTAAACTGGGAAGATGAGGAGTGGATCCATCCCATTGACTATGAACAACTCCCCTTCAGATGCCGGCACTGCCATGAATATAGCCATCTGGGAAGAAAATTCCCCAGAGATAGCCTCCGGTCTAATTCGGTTGCCCATGTGCCGCCCAAAGCTGTGGTTAAGGACGGGTTTACCAAAGTTAAAAACAGACAACGCAGCAAAGGGGGGGGTAAATCCTCGGCTCGCATGGAATCTATTTCCAATGAGAAAACTCAAGGGAACTCGTTTGAAGTGTTAGTGTCCCTAGAAGAGGGAGAAGAGGCTCAGGCTATGCCAATGACTGAAGACCTGCAGGAAGGCCAATCCAAATAACCAGTTCTTAAGGAAACCCATCAAATGGAAGGAATGGAGGGGGATGAAGGGGAGGATATGGATCTGGGCAAGTTGGACCTGGATGCCATCGAGGAAGAATGTAGGAAGAAGGGACAAGGTTATGTCTCAAGATGTCAACTTGAACTTCTCCAGGAAGCCATTATCCGAACGGGTGCGGTGGAAAGCTTGGGGATAGATCCAGATGCCCAGAAGGGTAGTAAGCAGAAGTCCCCAGAGGAGGAACTGCGTCATGGGAGGAAGACAAATAAGAAACGTATAGCAGAGGTTGGATTTTGCTTGATCGAATCCGGTCAGTACCCTACGATCCAGGCAGCTTTTTTTGAAGCTAAAAAGTTTTACCAATGAAGCTCATTTCATGGAATATTAGGGGATGTAGTAACCCTGGGAAATGGAAAGCAATAAATCGTAAGATTAAGCAGGAATCACCGGATATTTTGTTCCTCCAAGAAACCAAATGTAGTTATGGGGACCTCGCAAAGATTAAATACAATATTTGGAAGGGAAGTCAGGTAATGGCCATTGATGCAGTAGGACAATCGGGCGGTATGGCTATCCTTTGGCAGCCGCGATCGGTGGAATTCTCCAACTGGCAGGCCAACAAGTTTGCCCTAATGGCATATTTCTACTTTTTGGACTCTGGTATCTAGGGAACGATAGGAAACATCTATGGTCCCAGCTCTTTCACTGAGAAACAATCGTTTATGGTTTTCCTCAATTAGCTCCAGGAGCAAGCGATGCGGGGGTCATGGGTTTTGGGGGATGACTTCAACCTGATTGCAAACCTTGGGGAAAATAAAGGTGGAAGAAGAGCCCTGGACAAATACCAGGAAGCGTTCGACGAATTCCTTGCTTAGAGCTCACTGGTTGACGTGGAAACTGGGAGTGGCTGGTTCACGTGGAATAATAAGCGTGGGGGGGAGCACTTGGTTGCCTCCCGTCTGGACCGTTTTTTGGTATAAAAAAACATCATGCATAGTACGGGGGAAATTCTGGCTGATGTCCTCCCAGCGACTAGCTCAGATCACTGGCCCATCAGTCTCTCTTGCGATTGGTCTTTCTCCCCTGGGGGGAAACCCTTTCACTTTGAAAGTTTCTAGATGGAAGACAAGGACTTCAAGGACCTGGTAAGTCAGTGGTGGCTGGAACTGGTCCCCCCCCTAGGAACCATAATTTTTTGTTTTCAACAGAAACTCAAAGCCCTAAAAGCTAAGATACGTATGTGGAACTGGGAGGAATTTGGAAACATTTTTTAGGACAAGAAACAACTGTTGTTGGATCTTGATCTCATAAACAGAAAAGGTATGGAAGTAGGATGGGATGAGGATATGAAAAAAAAAAGGATCTCACGGGGCAATTGAAATCTAGGGAAAATCATGAGGTGTTGTATTGGCAACAGAAGGCGAGAGCAAAATGGCTGAAGGAGGGTGAAAGAAACACTAAATTCTTTCATAACTCGGTGATCTAGAATAGGAACAGCTCTTGAATACAGAGGCTCAAGACCAGAGCCAAAAATAGAGTAGACACTAGGAGGGAGATAGAAGCTGAGCTCACTCAACACTTCTCAGAGATCCTCAGTGAAGACGGGGGAGACAGAAGCAGGGACATCGAACAAATAACTAGGTTAGTTCCTAGGCTGGTCACTGGAGAAAACAATGAAATGCTGAATAAGCCCATTGGGATGCAATAAGTTGAGGAAGCAGTCATCCAAATGGCTTTGGGTAAGGCCCCTGGACCAGATGGTTTTATGTCCAACTTCTTCCATTTATTTTGGGATCTTATTAAGGAAGAAGTGCTCGACGTTGTGGAGGAATCTAGAACGAAAAAAGGGGTCCTTAAAGCCTTCAACGCCACTTTCCTCACCCTCATCCCAAAAGAGGTAGGGGCGGATTCCCCCAACAAATTCAGGTCAATAGCACTCTGCAATGTCATATACAAGATCATCTCCAAAGTCATTGCTAACAGTCTCAAACCTCTCCTCCTATTTCTTATAAGCCCAGAACAATCTGGTTTTGTCGAAGGTAGGCAAATCCTGGATGGGGTTATTCTTGTTCACAAAGTGGTGCACTCGCTCAAAATATCAAGATCCCCTGGGATGATGATTACGCTTGATATTGCCAAAGCCTACGACAACCTCAACTGGGAATTCATGGAGAATATGTTGGGAACCTACGGTTATTCTCCTGACTAGGTTGAGTGGGTCATGGGCCTGGTTTCCTCGCCTTTCTTTAATATCCTCCTTAATGGATCTCCGACTTCCTCCTTTCATCCCTCTTGGGGCATTCGGCAAGGAGACCCTCTTTCCCCTTTCCCCTTTCCTCTTCATCCTCATGGGTGAGGGCTTGAGTCGCCTTATTTCGGCCCAAGTTGAAAGTGGGGAAATACATGGAGTGAAAGTGCATGAGGGGGCGCCTTCTCAGACCCACCAACAATTTGTGGATGACACTATGCTCATGGGACACCCTTCAGTCCAAGAAGCTCGAAGCTTCAAACAAAGTCTGGACCTTTTTTCCCAGGCCTCAGATTTGGTGGTTAACCCCAACACATCTCAGGTTTTCTTTGTCAACACTCCCCCGACAACCCAAAGGAATATCCTGAGAATCTTGGGGTTCTCCAGAGGGGATTTTCCATCTAAGTACCTTGGCGTCCCCATGGGGATCGAAAGGCCTAAAGTTGAAGCATGGCAGGAACTTTTGAATAGACTAAAGCAAAGGCTATCAATTTGGGTGCTCCGCCCCCTTAACTTTCCCAGTAGGCTGACCCTGGTCAAGTCCATCCTACAAGCGATGCCGACATACCTTTTCTCGATCTTATCTATGCCAAAGACCATCCTTAAGCAAGTACAGAGTATCCAACATAATTTTCTCTGGGGGAGGAATGGGGAGAAGGCCAAATTCTCCTTGGCTGGCTGGGAGGATGTTTGTAAACCTAAGGAACAAGGGGGCTTGGGCCTTAGGGATCCTGAGGTAATGTCGGAGATCCTTGGGGCCAAGGTTCGGTGGAGGTGGGTAAATCATTCTTTAGAACCTTGGGAAAAACTGTGGAGCATAAAATATGCCAGGGACAGACCCAGACATCTCCTGATTCAGTTCAATGAAGCCCCTAGTGGATCACGCATTTGGATGAAATCCATGGCGGGTAAAACTATTATTCAAGAGCATAGCTTCTGGGAGATTCGGGATGGTAGCAGGGCAAAGTTTTGGGAATATTCTTGGAACTAGTTCCCCATCCTTGGCAGGGATCCTCGATGGGCCCCCATCCTCGGCAGGGATCCTCGATGGGCCCCCATCAAACAGCTAGAGCTCCAGAGGGGCAGGATTCTGGTTAATCAATCATGGAGGATGGGGCCCCAAATGGATCACCGTCTATGGAAATTCCCTAAGAAACCTCGTACAATGAGTGAGGAGGATTGGGAAGCCTTCCGGGAGGAATTGAACAAATGTTTAATCAAGGCTCAAGAAGGCCATGATATCCTCCATTGGGGTTATTCTTCAAAAGTATCCTTCAGTGTCAAGGAGGCCTACAATATCAATATTTCGAGGAATGGGGCAATGGATGACATCTGGAAAAAAATTTGGGCTATCAACTTATGGCCCAAAGTGGCCCTCTTTGTTTGGCTTTTTGTCCAAGGAAGGATCCTTACTTGTGAAAACTTACGAAAGCGAGGGATTATTGGACCGTCCCAGTGTTGTCTGTGTTATCAAGCAAAGGAGATGATGGGTCACTTGATGGACGGCTGCCCTTTTGCCGCTACTATTTGGGAAAAGGGGGCGATAATGTTTAGACGGAGCGACAGGAACCGAGGCCAACCATCCCAGACTATTAGAGAATGGAGCCCCAGAGCCTTCAAAAATCCCATTATTAGAACCCTTTGGGAAGCTTTTCCAGGCATGGCCATGTGGTGTGTTTGGAAGGAGCAGAATGCTAGGATCTTTCGAGACCAGTGCAAAGACATGGAGGCAGTCTGGAACATAGTTCAAGACAACTTGTTATCTTCTATTAGGCGCATGCAGTGGCACGATCAGGATAAAATTTTCTTGAGGGAAGAAGTCTGGATCGCATAGAACTGGGGGCTAAATAAGCCGGTGATTGATGCTCTACATTATTGGGACAAACTGTGCATTCCCTCTAGCCCCGCAATTTGGTCGGTTCCTCCTCATGGTGTTTTTAATCTAAATTTCGATGGCGCATCTCGTGGCAACCCAGGCCCGGCTAGTTATCGTGACCTTTTCCGTGATCAAGAAGGTCAGATCAAGATGGTTTTTATGGGAGCTATTGGGCAGGATAGTAACAATTTGGGAGAGCTAGAAGGCCTCATCCAGGCCTCGAAAGTGCTGCTCAGTGGGGGTTTCCTTCCGACGATAATCGAAGGTGATTCCAACACTCTCATCATAGTGTCCAAGCGACTTCTGAATGGACAAATGACGAAGAGGGTCTCCCCTAGCTGGAACCTAGCATATAGACTAGATCGTCTACGTGTCCTTCTCCATGTGCACCCTGCCATCTCTTTCATCCACGTCAGAAATGAGGCCAACAAGGTGGCTGACTATTTAGTGAACGCTGGTGTGGAGTGCGGAGTAGGTTTTTGATGTGACAGGATCGACGATAATGAAGAAGAGGAATGGGCCCAGCAATGTAGCCACCTAGCCACTAGGGATCTCTTCAGGGCTACACATATGGACGTTCAGATGGAAGGAAGGACAGATAGAGTAAGATGGCGTGAGCATGCCTACAGGTGGACTAGCTAATGTGGAAGGGTTCAGTTAGCATTAATGCTCGCTGGCTCTGGAGCTGGTACTATGCCATTATTTCGTTTATCACCGCCGGCTCTGCCATGCTTAACACTGAGCGAGAGGATAATCAACCAGACATGACGCATTATCTCTGCAGGATGGGGGCTCTTGGTCTCATGATGGGTATGACGCAGGAAATGGTCAGGGATGGGAATGCTCCCACGAGTGTTCATCTATTTTATTTTGGCTTTTTTGATCTTTGCCATGACGAGTTTGGATCCAGAAAGAGCAGGTCCGCGTATTGGTATTTTGTCTTGCGTCGTGTGCTAGAGTTTGGTCCTGTTAAGGTGCTCTATCTTTGCCTCTTGCTTCCTGTCCGATTCTCGCAGTCTTGCCCAATGGCCCGCAAGAGACAGTCCAAGGGGGAGGTTGGATCTGGGGTGGCGTCGGGCTTATCGCCGGTCAATGGGAAACCTATCAAATGATAGATGTGCCAAGCAACGCGCACTCAACTCCAGGCTCAGGAGGAGGAAGACCTCTACAAGGAACACATTCCTCTCAGTATCAGGCTCGAGGTTGAAAGGGTGGTCGAGGGACATTGGGAGGAGGCGAAAGCCATGCCTCGGGAGAATCTTCATTCGAAATTTGCAGACTAGGTCTTAGACCCGAGCAACACTGCTGGTCGTGCCTCAGCTTATGGCCAAATGCTCATGATGTATTGGGTTACGGTCCGTTTGGTTGGGCATTCCATCGCACTGCAGGAGGCCAAGAAAGAAGGTGACCTAGAACCCGTGCTATTCTAGAAGGAACAAAACTTAGAGTGTCGTATAATGCATCAGAAGCTAGATGTCCTCACTGCGTGCCTAGGCTTTCCTTTCCACCCTGTGGACCGCCGGGCCATGGAGATAGCTAGACCTCAGGAGCGGACCGTCTGTAGTGGCATGGCGGATGAAGGAGGACCATTGGAGGTTCGGAACAAGGATGGTCCCATGAATTCTACTGTGGCGCTTGTGTCCAGCTCGCAGCTCCCAGTTGCTGGAAGCCCATCAGCAGCAATCCCTTGTTGGAGCTCCCTCCCTTCTGGTCGGATATGATTTCTCTTTCTAGTCTATGGTTTTTCCTGGTTTTCTCTGCTGTTAGTGTATCTCAAATTTTAGCAGGCACTATGCTGTCAATTGGGGTCAAGGTGGTGATAGGCCCCTCAATTCATCAATTTTGATGTGGGTGGGAAATCAATGTAACAGAATCAGGATCCATAGTAGGAACAGAGATATTAGGGGGTGCAGGAGGATATGGGAACATTCTATATTTTTTTGGTAAATCAGTTCTGGTCAAGTCTTAGACTGGTTCCCGTAGGACTGGACTAAGGCCTCCCTATTTTTGGGCTGGCTCTAGTTGTATTATGCTCTGTTATTTGGCTTCTCTATAGTAATGCATGTTTTATTTACAAAAAAAACATATTAAATGTGCATTGAATAAATGTCTTTATTTAATTGACATGTTCTTTTTTGCAACTGATGAATAGTTATTAATCCTTAATACTAATTTTTCAATTGGTATTACCTGATAGGACAGTTTTACACTTATACTACTTTGGGTAAATCATTTCAACTGTCATTGTTTGGTTTTCTTTAAATTTGATTAAAGGAAGTGAACTTGATTTATATTTTTATACGTTGAGTAATTATTTTC
Source organism: Pseudotsuga menziesii (assembly GCA_001517045.1). NCBI lineage: Eukaryota > Viridiplantae > Streptophyta > Pinopsida > Pinales > Pinaceae > Pseudotsuga > Pseudotsuga menziesii. The sequence goes on from LPNX010382303.1 coordinate 249,596, forward strand.
CTTTTATCAATTATATATTATAATTGCCCTACCTAAAACATGTTATAATCATTGTCTTAGTTTCCTTGGACAGTTTAGTCTAGAATCGTTACTTCAAACCTTTCTCAGATCTTCCTTGAAGGAGGAGTAGATCTCTTACATCTAAAAAACTTTGTGTCAATGGAGGCCTTGTCAGATCTTCCTTGAAGGAGGAGTAGATCTCTTACATCTAAAAAAATTTGTGTCAGTGGAGGCCTTGTATCCATAGGATCTAGTCATCCCAAACAACTCGGGGATAGAATCATCTCTGCATGGGATTGATTTGAATCCTTTATGGTTGGACTAGTTTCCCTTTGTTTAGCTCATTTATATGGAACTATTATGGAAAATAAGATCAATGTATGGATATAAAGCCACAAAAAAGAGCTATATCCCAAGTCATATTTATGAGATATCATTCAACTATGCGCCACAATGTTGCACTTAGAATCATTGTGGAGGATTTCTGCAATAATAAACCAATATCTTATGTTGATTTATTGATTTTATAAAATCATTTGATACACTACCCATAATGGATGATCAAGAAAGGATTCCGCAAAGGGATCGACAGTTCACCGGAGTTGCAAAAAGATAACTGTGAAAGGCGAATCTGATCTAAGATCGACGGTTAGAAGAAACCCCGAAGTAGATCTACAGTTGCAGAGGGACCCGCAAATGTGTAGCGATATCCACATGTGACTGACGATCAGGAGTGAACCCGTAAGAAATCAACGATCTAGACAAATTGCGGAAGAAAATTGCAGAGGTCCAAAAATGGGAAAGTGTGGTTCTACATTTTGCAATCCCCAATCCAAATATCAACGGTCAGAATATACTATGCAAGAGATCGACGATGCGGAGGAAACGTTGCAGAAAGAGATTTGCAGAACTTGATTTCGAAAAAGTTGGGAACATCTGCAATCTGCATTCAACAATCCAAAATCTGCAAGATTGACGATCAGGAAAGACTCCACAAGAGATTGATGACGCAAAAGAAAAGTTGTTGAAATTTTTTTGTAGAATCCCATTTTAAAGAAATTTGGAAAACCTGTAGTTTGCAATCCACAATCTAAAGATCGACGGTCAAGAAAGGATTCTGCAAAGCGATCGACAGTTCACAAGAGTTCTAGAAAGAGAATTGTCGAATCTGAATCTGATCTAATATTGACGGTTAGAAGAAAATCTATAGCATATCTATGGTTGCAAAGTGATCCACAACTTTGTAGTGATATCCACATCTAATCGACGATCAGGAGTGAACCCACAATAAATCAACGGTGTAGAGAAATTGCGGGAACAAATTCGTGGAAGAAAATTGCAGAGGTCCAAAAATGGGAAAGTATGGTTTCACGTTCCACAATCCACAATCTGAAGATCAATGGTCAGGAAAGACTCCGCAAGAGATCGACGACGTGGAAGAAAATTTGTAGAAAGAGATTTACGGAAGTTGATTTCAAAAAAGTTGGGAAAATTTGAAATACACATTCTGCAATATTTACGTTCAGGAAAGACACTACAAGAGATGAACGACGTGGAATAAAAGTTGCAGAAAGAGATTTGTGAAAGCCCATTTTGAAGAAATTTGGAAAACCCACAGTCCTCAATCCACAATCCACAATCCAAAGATCGACGGTCAAGAAAGGATTTCGCAAAGAGATTGACGGTTCATAGAAGTTGCGAAAAGAGAATTGTGGAAGCCGAATATGATCTAAGATCGACGGTTAGAAGAAAACTCACAGTAGATCTACGATTGCAGAGCGATTTGCAAAGTTGTAGTGACCGCATTTGATCGATGATGAGGAGTAAACCTGCAAGAAATTGACCTTCTAAACAAATTGCGGAAACAAAGTTGCAGAGGTACAAAAATGGGAAAGTGTGGTTCTGCATTCTGCAATCCACAATCCAAAGATCAACAGTCTAGAAAGACTCTGCAAGAGATCGACGTCATAGAAGAAAGGTTGCAAAAAGATATTTATGGAAGTTAATTTCAAAAAATTTGGGCACATCTGAAATCCACATTCCGCAATCCATAATCTGCATCAAATCTCATATCAACAGCCAGAGAAGAGTCTATAAGAAATCAATGGTGTGAAAAGTACATATTTCATAGATTCGTCGATCTCTTGTGGAATGTTTCCTAACCGTTGATCCGTGATCAAGTGCAGAACTTCATTTTACTTTGTGGATCGGTTATTTCTTGTGCAGGTTCACTTCATGATCTCTTTCCCTATCATTGAACCATCTTTTCTCATTTAATATGGACAGTCCAATATTTGTCGAATGAATTGAATGTAATCTCGGCAATATTGCATTGATTGATCAAAGAATCGATCAATTGATCTCTACCCAACTTCAACTCTACAGAACTTATACAAAGGAGCATCGATCCTCTCAGTGGTCGTTGAAATAGATTTTACTCATTTATGTCATGCATAGAGGTTCATTAAACACTCTTTGTACCCTTCAACCATTCAAAATCCATAATTCCATGATATGCATACATAGCTCTATCAACCATTCACAAAGATTAGGCAAGCATTCAAATAACAAAATCATATATTCAAAAATAATTACAACAAATAAAACACTAGTTTTTCGAGTAATAAAACATATATAGGCAATACAACATGGACTTACTGAAACATGACACAGTAACACATTAAAGTAGATGAAAGCAAATTTGAATTTGATGCTAACAAAGGAACATGTGATAAAGTGGTTAATTTCTTTGTTGAATTGAACCAATAAATGGGGAAACATATAAGTAAATGATACATCTCAAGAAGAAGCATTCTATTTAATTTGCAATTGTAACAATACATTAAATAATGGGAACAACATAAGTGTGACCAGTAGAAGAAGTGTTATGATCGCAATTATATGTTTAGAGGAAAAATAGTACATCTATAGAGAAAACAATGAAAAGATTCAACCATATTTTGGTTTTAAAGACTTTGAAGCAAGTAAGATTTCCTCTTCTTTCATATGTTGGACATATGGATTGTATTGAATTCGAGAGTATCTATAAAAAGAGAAAGGTGGAGAAATGTGAAGGCCTAAAAGAGATTTAACTCTTGATATTGCAGTGAATGTAAGCCCTTGTCTATCAATGTTTCCAATATCTATTGTTTACATTTTGTAGCATCATACCTTGTGCTTTACGAATTGTTAAACCCCATGCCATACGAAGTGGTAGTTTCCTACGTGTTCCTCTTCTTATGGCAGATATGGGAACATAAGTAGGATTAGAAGCATCCCATAAGGGTCCTTTGTAGTGGAGGAATTTGACAACAACAAAGTATGGTAATCTAGGAGGTTGTTCGTTGGATTTGTAGACAATGTCAATGACTTTCCCAAGTGAGACGTTAACAAGGCCTACTCCAACCCATAAATTAGCAGTTAACATGACTTGTTGACCAATAGCAAGTAGGACCTGTAATGGTAACTTTTCATTATCTATGGATTGGCGGACATGTTTGTTCATTTGTTTTGCAAAGTAATGTACAATTGGCATATTAAGGTGTTTGAGCATGCATTTGTTGTGTAGTGCAATAGAGATATTAGTGGCATATAAGTGGGTAGATTGTTCAAATGAACAGTTTTCTGCACGTGAAAAGGATGAGGTTGTTCTTTTCATTAGAAGTTCCCAATATTCAACAGTTGTTGTTGCATTTCAAATTTTTAGTAAGAGTTGGCAAAAGGAAATCTGAGAAGGGCTATCTCCTTGTTGTCGAAAAATGGTTTTGAGCGTGATAAAAGTATCAAATGTATGCCAAAGAGAAGATCCAAGGGATGAGCCTGCATACATGGGGATTTCCTTTACAGGAGACAATTGCTCGAAGTCACCAAGAAGGATCATGGAACAACCACCAAACGGGATTGTTCTATGTGAGGGGAAATCTTGACGTAAGCGTGCATCAATTTGAGTTAACATTTTTTAGACAATAAAACTCATTTCATCGATGAGAATATAGCGAATATGGCGGAGTTCTTCTTGAAGTTTTGAAATGGATTGGACTTCAAGAGGGTGAATTTCAACAATGGGTATTCGAAGAGTAGAATGCATATTTCAAGAAAGATATGAGGTAAGATTTCTTGGTTCCTGCAACACCTTGAATGACCAATTTGAGTGGTTGAGAAGGTGTAGTGTTACTAAAATGGGAAATGACAAGATCAAAGGCTATGCATTGTGTGGGAGACAAGGAATTAGGTTAATTGGACAATGAGGGGGTGTCTTCATGTAGCTGGGTGGAAAAGTGATTGACGTCAATGAATCATATCGTTGTCTCATGCAAATCGGTGGGTATATTGTTATATGTCCAATTATGGTTTTTGTCAAAATCACGATGTCCAAGCATTTCAAGCTCATCAATATGGATGTTGTTGCTTGGTCGAAATTAAGAGAGAATTTCCCATTCATCCATGATATGGGGAAAGGGAAAGGAAATTGGATTGGAGTTCAAATCATCAGATGGAGGTGTAAAGGGTTCTTCTTGTACGCGTTCAGCATTCCACACAACATATGTGCCTTTAATGTGATTCCAATTGTACACAATTTCAGAACTTTTTGTTCCAATATCCTCACATAAGGAGCGAAAAGGTTTGTATAGAAAAAGTTTGCTCCAACAAAATGGTTCAAATGTTGAAGAATCAAAGGGATGAATGGACGTGAATTGTGGAAAGACTCTAAAAATTTTGTGACGCAAGTTTGGTTTCCATGTATTTTTTTTCCTATTAGGTGAGAAAGACCAAGAACAAGCAGCTTCAAGCACGGTCAAATGTTCAAGAGAAAGGGGTCTTTCCATGTATGCAAATATGAAGGGCGGGGGGGGGGGGTTTGGAGGGGGGTTAGTAGTGTCATTACAAACATGGCAGAAGACACTTTGGCTAACATTTAGNTGGCAGAAGACACTTTGGCTAACATTTAGGGAAAATAAATTGGAGCATGTGACAAGTCTCTTGTGCACTAATGTTTCATTCTGCAACTGTTTGTGCAAGGAAACACTTGATTGGCTGAAGAATGGGGTCATCACTTGGTGATGCATGTGCAAGGAAAGAGAGAATCTCATGGTATCTTTCTGATTTTGGCTCTACTTTTGATGCATACTTTGAAATGTATTTGAGGACAGCATGTCTAGAAATAACAGGTTGGCAATCAACATTAGCCCTCCATATTGAAAGAATCATAGGGTTGTGAATATTTAGAAGTGAATAATTTCTTGTAGGGTTGTAGGTTTTATGTCCATTTGCATCAATGAATAAGGAAGAAGAAGCTTGTAGTTCATAGGGAAAACCATAGCAACAATGAACAAATGTTCCTTTTTTTGTGAAGGCAAGTTGATTCTGAACATCTCAGTGTGCCTTTGAACACAATTTACAAGTTCTTCATAGTCAACTGAGTAGTTTGATGCAAATATGGATGGTGATGCAAGACTATATGGATCATTTGTAGTAGAATGATGTAACCCAAAAGTGGAAAATTGGACGTTACGAGGATTCCAAGTTGTAACACACGGGTCAAAAAAGTGTTTTGCAGCTTTAACTGCAAGAACATCTTCCTAGTCTAAGGTGTCCATATTTGGTGCATATTCCAACCAAATAAAACCATGAATGTATGTGGATCCCCTATGTTTTCATTCATACCTACATGGGAGGAAAAGGAATATATTATAAGTCAATATTATAAAGTGAAAAACCTGAAGAGAAGGAAGAGATAGTGAAACACCTGCACCAAGAATCTATTATATGAAGGCCTTTTTGAAGCACCTCTTCAAGGAATATTTTGAATCTATTGTGCATGTATTGTGATGTAATATGTGGATTTGATATGATGTTGTGAATCTTCCATTGATGATTTTGATCCAAACCAGTAGGGCGTTCACCAGGAATTAGAGCATGCAAATCCGGCCATTTTGTGTCAGTTGCACTAAGGGCGAAGAATAAAGTTGGTGTACCTTGTTGGTTGATCATATTTGTGAGTTCAGCTCTACTTTTGTTCCAATACGAGCATGTTCCATGCAATGAAGGCCCAAATCATGTGACCCTTTCACCAATTTTTTCATTAGGCATGTCTTGCAATTGGTTAACAAGCTCAAGTATTGTGGGAGGGAGTGTATCTTCAAGGTTAATTTTGACAAAAGAAGAAGCAGTAGAATTACTCTGATGACGCATGATTAGATTGTATATGTAGTATTGGAAGTGAGGATGTTATACATAAATCTCATCATCAGCATGTGATGAGGCCCCAAACATAGTATTTGCCTTGAATCCCAATTGTTGAAGTAAAAATCCTGGTCCAGATATCAATCCTGCATATCAAAATCCAGCACCGCTCCTACCCTTTAGTCAATGAGCGTTACCTTCTTTAGGACGCCTTTAATCTTTTGGCAGTAAGTGGTGTCACCTCCTTTACCTCTTATACACGGCATGGTTCTTCCCTGTCACTGCTCTGTTATAGTGGGGAAGAAGCGGTGCCCTTGGTAAAAAGTGAAAAAGAGAGGTTTCCACAAAGCTTCTTGAAGGAATGCTTCGTGGCTCCATTATCCCTACATTTGAGGACCACCTAGGCTCGAGATCCATACTTTTGGGATCTCCTATCCACCTCAACCATCCCTATCCTCCCAAGGCCTATAAAAGAAGCCTCATATCCATGGTTGAGGAAGAGCAAGGTTATGTTGTTGCATTGACATTCTAGCTTAGATCATTAGGGTGAGCATAGGAGGAGCAAGTTGGATCTATTGGGGACAAGATATTGGATTTGTGAAGGATCTTATTAACACTAAGGCATAGGTTGTAAACTTCTTCTTCATCTTTTAATGCAAAATTGGTTCCTTTCCCATAAATTATATTGTGTAATATCATGTATTTTATTGTTAGATTCCTTAGTCACTAGCATAGAATAGTGGAACATTTTCTGGTGCTTTTTTATCTTGTGTGTTAGTTTCGTGTGATCATGTAGGTACATCAGTGAAGAGCTATCATTGCAGGAAACAAATACACTATCTCATCAAAGACACTTATTCCATATCTCCACCCATTCTAGGGAAAGTCTTCCAATTCTCTTGTGTACTATTTTTCTAGATTTGAACCATTCAGACTAGAGGAAAAGCTCCTGTTCGCAGGAGGTGCATTTTTCCTATTAACAAATTTGGCGACTCCACTGGGGAGCAACTTTCAGCATATCTGATCTTCCTTGGTTTAACTCTTGTCTGAAATCCAAGCTCTGGTTTTTTGAAATCAGATCTACTAGCCGATCTAGTTAGATTTTGGTTTGGTATCATATGATATGTTTAGATCTAAGTTTTTCTACCTTCTGTACTTTATACTCCTGATAATTCATGATTTAAATGTCAGTTTCATAGTGATTAACTTTTTTTTTCACAATCATTTTGTTTTGGACATCTACAGGGAACCACACATGCATAGTGGAAAGTAAGCGGTGCCATCGCTTGGACTTAGTGATCAGTAAGCGGTGCCACCTCCTATAATCAGAAATCAGGAAGCACTGCTCTCTTAGAACCGCTCTATCAATGACCCTCTAGAAACGGTGCCAAGTAGGCTTTTTCCAGACTTGTTTTTTCAAAGTTTTTCTAAATTTTTTATGTGATTTGCTTTCAGTTCTGAGTGTCTGGGCTTGTCTAAAGAGATCTGAGTGTTTGAATTTCAAATATTTGATGTGGTAAAAAGATTGTTTTGTTAAAATAAAAAAGCTAGGATAGACTCATTTTTTCATTTGCTTGTTTGCTTGGTTTTAAATTTTGAAAGAAGTGTTTCTTGAAAGCTTAGTATCAGTTAGATTTCATTCTTACTGTTTGAATAAATCTAAAGAGAAAGACTTGATTGATTGGTTTCTTGTTTTCATTTTTTTCATTGAATTAGTGAAAGACTTCTTTTTACTTATTTTAAAAAGATTTTTTTTTGAGATCTAGTTATAATTCTGTTTGAAGACAAAATATCGGATCTCTCGCCAACCTAATAAGCTTTTAGATCTCAATTTTTCTTCTTTCTTTTTACATCCTTGTCTCAATCAAATGAAAAAATATTAGTAGTTTTAAGTTAGATCTTTCTATCTTTGAAGGAAAATTGAAAAAAAGTACTTAGTATGCCTTTGATTGTTTCTTGTCTATCTTTTTAGGCAAAAAGAGATCTCTCCTTATTTGCTTGCTTTCAAAGATTAGTTTAGAAGTATTTTGCTTGTTGGCATTCTAGAAAAAAATTTGTTGAGTTTGACTATTTGGGAACATTTTGGTTTCGAAACGAAGTTTGAAAAAAGAAAATTACTCTCTCCTTCTTGTAAGTAGGCATGTTTTGAACGATAAAGTGAAAGAATATACACATCATTATTGCATGGTTTTACATTTCTATCATAACTCCATGCATTCACCTAACCGTTCAACTTAAAATTAATGGTAGCTATAGGTTAAAATTTATTAGTAACTTGAGTGATATGTTAGATATGTGTTCTAGTGTCATAAAACGTAGGATTTGTCTCTCATTTCCTGCACTGCAACCTAGGACTCACGCAATTCTTCCACGTATCGTCGGTATATCGAAGGGCCTTTCACATACCCTTGAGGTATATCGAAAGGTACTTCACATACTCGATTGTATATAGGAAGTCCCCTTGTGAATGGTTGTGCATTAGACAACACTACTATGGATTTGAACTCCCACGTACCTTGAGTATATTGGGAGGCCCTACTAGGATTCGTGATACCATCTGAGAAAATCCCTTTTGGCTCTCTTGTTGGCACAATACACTGAGAACACCACTCGAGGAGATTACTATGCATGTGTTGTCTATGTAGTCGGGTATTCAGGTATGGGATGGTTGATCCTCCTCACTGCGTTTTACTGTTGGACCCTACAGTATATCACAAGTTGCAAAAACTTGACAATCCTAGTGAGGAACCATCTTGTTTAGCGCCTCTTGTCACTTAAGTTTTCGTGTGACCTATAGTTTGTGTAGGAGAAATTTTTGTGTGATTCCCTTAGTTTTGAAACCCTAGGTTAGGTTTTTAGAGACCATAAAAACTGGTTGAGTTTCCATCGAGACGATCCAGAAGAAACTAGGGCTTACCACTTGAATTTCCACCTACTATAGGGGAGAGCCAAATGGAAAACATAGATCAAGGAGCTACAACTGACTCCCATGTGGAAGGAAATATAGTTGTGGGAATCATAGAACAATTCACTACTTACGTAAATCCCTTGGTCCAACAGCCTCCTGTGGCTAACGCTTCCTTTCATTCTCTGAGGGAAGGTCATACCGATAGTCCTACTAAAATTGAGTATTTCCCTAATGCTCCTTTTTGGAAAACTTCTATGGGTCAATCCATTTCTGAATTTAGGGTCACTAAACCTTCTTTTGAAAACCCTCCTCTAGGTGAGGATGAATATAGGAGAATCCAAGCTTCTCTTAATTGCGCTGGTAATTTTTCAGAGAGAATGGAAATAATTATTCCTTCACCTGTATCTTACAAAGAACCCGTGTCTTCCCTTTTTCCCTTTTTGTGAGATCCATGGCCTTCTGAATATCATGCACTTGCTGAGACTTTGGGTCCTATTGAATAAGTTCTATTCAGTGGTGTGATTTGTCATAATCTAGGTCAAACCTCCAACCCTACAGTTGTAAATCAAAGGTCTATGTCTATTCCTCCCATACCCTCTCCAGTTGGGGGGGAATCCTCAGCTCAAATGATTTTAGTACATTCTAACACCGGGGAGAAACCCCCGGTGTGAGTTACATTACCTGTTAGTAAATTTTCTACTAGTATTAGATATACTTCTTTTTTAGGACAACCTGCATTGGTTGTTCCTCCTACCCATACCAATATGGTAAACCCTTTGCCAAGTTCAGTCCAAACCTTAGGGGTACAACCTACAGTAAACCAACCTTCTTGGGGTTATGGTTACCCAAGAAATCAATTACCTATAGAAAATTGTAATTATCGACCTACATCTGCAGGAACTATGTATCCTGGAATCTCGTACCCTAGAAACATGTTCACACTGTGGTGGAAACCTAATTGGTCCTACATGCCAACTATGGGAGGAATTCCTATTCTTACTGTTGGAGGTGTCAGAGGGTCACCTTATGGTGGCCCACCTTTCGGAGGCCCACTTGGAAGAGGCCCACCTGGAATAGGCCCACCAGGTGGAGGCCCACCTGGAAGAGGCCCACCTAGAAGTGGTCCACCTTACGGAGGACCACAACCTGGAGGTCCACCTTTTGGGGGACCACCATATGACAGACCACCACCTAGAGTTCCACCACCATCCGGAGGCCCACCACCTTTAAGTGGCCCTCCTCCTGAAGGCCCTTCCCCATCAGGAGGCTCTTCGAGAGGATATTCTTCCCAACAAACAGCTCAGCAGCCACTATATCAACCAGCTTATGGTCCTACTGGTACATATATTCCCTATCAATATTACCAGTATGTCGATCCTAATCGATAGCTTCCATTCCTAGCAAATTTGGACTTTCCTGATTTGTCCTAGTTGATAAATGATCCCATTTAGCACAACCCTTCACGGCCTATTATTCCAATCAAGTTACCATCAGACATCCCGAAGTTTGATGGGAATAATGGAGATGATCCTAAAAATCATTTCATGAATTTCCATCTATGGTGTTCTTCGAACTCCTTGATGGATGACTCTATTCATTTGAGACTCTTCCATCGCACTTTGATTGGTATAGCTGCGAAGTGGTATATTGAACTTCCACAAAATTTGTTTGTGGATGTTAGTGCATTGGAAACCGTGTTTCTTACACACTTTCAACTACCCATTCATTATGAAACGAGTACGGATATTTTTACTTCACTCCATCAAACACCTCCACACACATTTTGGACCATATCCATGAGTGGAGATGGCAGAGATGACTTATTAAGGCTCCCATCCCAGACCAAATCTTAGCTGATTGGTTCACCAAATCCTTATTTCCTGCTATCGCTCGAGATGTGTCTATGGGTGGTCTTCTTATCGAAGAGCAGGCTATCAATCGCACTCAGTAGCTGGACTTGGTATATTCCCAATCCAGAACTTTGTATGACCTCATCCCTAAAGCTCCTTGTCCCAACACGGACCCTACCAAACCACCTGCAAAGACTCCTATTGGTGAGGTTGTTAGTTCAATCCAGCCCTCATCAGCAGCCAAATATGCCAAGCAACCTATTGCTTCTGCTACTACTCCTTCAACTCCTACGGTTTCCGCCGAGGTAAATTCTATTCAAAGTACAAAAACCCCCGACAATAAGAAGAAAGGAAAAGGTAAAAATAAAAAACCTGGAAACCAACAGGAAAATACCAAGGCTATGGCCACAGAGAACGATAACAAAGGGAAGAGAAAATATAAGTGCCCTTTCCTGTTATGTGGAGGTGATCACTTCATGAAGGAGTGTCATCATCATGAAGAGATTAGTAAGTTTCTGAAAAGTAACCCTACACCCGCGGTTCTTACCGATCCTTTCCCATCTCAACAACAATTGATAGACCACATGTCTAATCAAGGGACCTCTGGTTCCACAAAATAAATTAGGATGATGTCTTCATAAACAATAATTTTTGAATACTCGTAGTCAGTCTTATGACAAGCATGCAGAAAAGAAGGACAATAATCCTCCTTCCAAGAAAGTTCCTTCTACTAGTTCCCCTCCATCTTCGTTTAATGGTCCCCTCGTGACCGAAAAACCTAATCTTGATTTGATTTTACAACCACCTAAAGCTACCCTCAGGAAGGTTTTTTTTAATCCCAATGCCTGACATGCACAATTTTATAATGTTGTTGAATATTTATCTTAGGCACCTTGTGCGATGTCTACCCTTGAGGTACTCCAAAGTTGTCCAACGCAACGTAAAAACCTGCTAAAGGCTTTGGGGGCATTAGACCCAGATAATACAAACTTAATTCATTTTAATGTGGAGAAATATAAGTCCAGATTACCTCACCAACTTGCATTTCAAATTGCCTCTAGAGTAGTTGGGATAAAGGTCCATCAGACCATTCTAGATGAGGGAGCTTCAACCTCAGTTTTGTCTATATCCTGTTGGAGAGCCATTAGTTCTCATGAGCTTACAAAGTCTCCTACGACGTTAAAATCTTTTAATGGACGAGGTTTCCAGCCCCATGGTCTAGTGCCAGGTATTTCAGTCGAGCTTGGGGGAAAGATTTTTTCCATTCAAGTAGAAGTGGTTGATTCCCTATTGGATTACAACCTCCTATTAGGGAGAAGCTGGTTATATGCTATGACTGTTGTTGCTTCAAAATTTTTCTGAACTCTCCAATTTTCTCATTTGGGAAAAATTATGACTATTGATCAACTCGACTTTTGTTCACTAGATGTTACCACTCCCACCCTGAATAATATTCCTATGTTAGGTCAGTCCCCTCCTCCTTATTAGTCGATCGGGGTAGGTATTCTGAAAGATTCAACCCTTATGGGAGTATTTCTTTTAGCCCCTCCTAGTACAAAAGTGGCAACCGTGAACATGATTTCTACGATTGGTTTTAGTTCCAAAGGCAAAGAATTTTTTGAATCACCCTCTCTTGGCCCCTATGAAGTGATGTATGATGTTGTCCAATATTCCTCCAATGTCCAACCAGATGATCTTCATTTGGTAGCTTCGAATCCTTACCACTTTCCCTATTGGCTAGAATCCTCTCTTCCCACTCTAGACTATCTCACGTAGACTTTTCCTTCGCACGATTCCATCATGGAGATCATGAGTGCAAATCAATCCATATGGGAAGATCACCATCATCGATCTTCTTTTCTTTACAACACCAGTTCGGTAGGTTTTGACCTTGTTTCTCTTATCAATATTGATATTGTCACCCATCCACAAATGCCTGTATTGTTGCAAAACACAGAATCCAAAGGAAATCTTTGCAACATTGCTAAGACGAATCCAATTGAAATATCAGTCAAGCTTGGAACCATTGAGTATGTTCATATAGGCTAGAACTGCTCGATGGAAGAAACTGAAGATTTTAGAGCTATTTTCAAATAATTCCATGATATTTTTGCTTGGACTTATGAGGAAATGCCTGGGATCAATCTGTCTATCATTGTGCATGAGATTAAAACTTATCCCATGGCAAAACCTGTTCAGAAAAAGTTATGTCAAGTCCATCCCAAGAAGGCTACGGCTATCAAAGCTGAAGTAGAGAAACTTCTGAAGGCAGGGTTTATTTATCCCGTACCCCTGATGGAATGGATATCTAACATTGATCATGTAGCCAAAAAACAGGGCACTAATAGAGTCTACATCAAATTTCAAGACTTGAATAAGGATTGTCCTAAGGACAATTTCCTGACTCCCCATATCGATCAGATCATCGATAACTGTGCTAGAAGTGTCATCTTTTCTTTAATGGATGGTTTTTCTGGATATAATCAAACAGAGATTCTACCCACCGGTCAGCATAAAATGGAATTTATATGCCCATGGGGAACCTTTGTGTGTCGAAAGTTACCTTTTGGCTTTAAGAATGGCGGAGCTACATTCCAATGAGCCATGTCCTATGCCTTCCATGATATCAAGCACATTGTGGAACCGTACCTTGACGATCTACCTACTCATTCGCAGCAATGGGAGGACCATATTAGGCACCTTAGAGGCATTTTCCTTAGGTGTTGTCATTATAATATATGGTTAAATCCACACAAATGTGTCTTTTTTGTTCAGACTGGACTCCTTCTTAGCTTCGTTGTTTCTAAAGATGGCATCCAGATAGATCCTCTGAAAATTGTTGCTATCTTGGACTTACTTGCCCCAATGAACCTTACTGAACTCCAAAGTTTGCAAGGGAAGGAAAACTTTCTTCGTCGTTTCGTGTGCAAATTCATCGAGAAAAAACACGGTTATATGCGTCTCCTAAAGAAGGACACTCCATTCTTCTGGGATGACCAGGCCCATCGATCCTTTGATAATATGAAGCATGCTCTGACCCATTCACCCATGATCCCCCCCTCAGATTATTCGAAGGATTTTCTCTTGTATGCTTCTACCTCCACTACTACCATTGGAATGGTTCTAGCACAGGACAATCCCAACAGCCAAGAACACATGATATATTACATGAGTAAGAATCTCATTGATTTTGAAACCCATTACTCACGTGTGGAAAAGTTAGCATTGGCCATGGTCATTGCTGTTCAAAAATTTCATCATTACATTTTGCTTCGTACCACAATTGTACTCGCATATCAAAACCATATGTATTACATTCTGACCCGTCAGGTGCTAGGGGGAAAATATTCCCATTAGATTATTATCCTATAGGAATTTGATCTTGAGTTCACTAAGGCTACTTCGAAGAAGTCCTTGGTTTACGCGGAGCTGATGTGTGGCCTTCCCTATGCTTTGACAGAAGTTGAGCCCGATGATTCATTTTCGGATGAATTCTTGTTCTTGATAAGAACAACTGATCTGTGGTATGGATATTTGATAATATATCTCCAAACCCAAATATTTCATCTTGACACATCCCATGATGATTGTCGTTGTATCCGTCACCATGAAAAGTACTACCTCATTCTAAATTATACCTTGTATTGACGTGGAATTTATTCTATCCTTCGATGATGCCTTACACATAAAGAGGATGAATTGGTTTTGAATAATTTTCACTCTGGAGCATGTGGCGGTCATCTTTCTAGGATGGCTACAGCCCAGAAAATCCTTTGCGTTGGCTATTTCTAGACTTCAGTATTCAAAGATTGTAATGAGGTGGTTATGAAATTCCCACCCTGGCAACACTTTTATCCAAAAAGCACACCCACCCTGCTCCTTTACAACCCGTAATTGTAGTTGGCCCTTTTGCCAAATGGGGTATTGATTTTATGCATTGTAAGCCTACCTCAGCTGAGGGGCATGGTTACATCATCATAGCCGTGGATTGTTTCACAAAATGGGCTAAGGAAATTCCTACATATGCAGAGGATGGTAAGACCGTCGACCTATTTTTATTTAATCACGTGATAGATAGGTTTGGAGTCCCGCAAGCTATAGTCACTGACCATGGATATCATTTTCGTAATCAGATGATGGCTGATCTAAGTGCTAAGCTGGGTTTTCATCATGAAAACTCAACTTCTTATTTCCTGCAGGCTAATGGTCAGGTTGAGGCCACTAACAAAGTTTTAAAAACAATGTTGTGTAGGATGGTTGGAGATCATAAATCCAACTAGAACTTGAATCTCTTTTCCACACTTTGGGCTTACAGAACTTCAGTGAAAATGACAACTGGTTTCACACCTCTTCAGCTGGTCTATGGACTGGAAACCATCCTACGTATCAAGTGTCAGATTTCATCACTCAAACTCGCAGTAGAACTTCTCCCACACACTTCCACCGAGGAAGAAATATTTTTGTACTTGACTAACCTTGATGAAACTAGAAGAGATGATGCCTTGGCTAATGGGGCACATAAGAAATGCGTCAAGGCACAATATGACAAGTCGGTTCAACCTTGTGTCTTCAATGAAGGTGACCTAGTTAGGACTTACGATCAGAGACATGATAAACTAGAGAAGGGAAAGTTTGAATCCATGTGGTACGGTCCCTTTATCGTCAGTAAGGTCTTAAAGAAGGGGGCTTATGAGCTTGTAGATTATGTCAGGATACCCTTCTAGAAACCTCACAATGGGTTGTACCTAAAGAGGTATTATGCTTAATTCATTTATGTATGGTACCTTGTATATATGTATATTTGGATTTCAGTGTGTTTTGTTATTTTCAATATGGTTTTGAGTTGATTTCCATACTATTCATACCATGTTTTGGTTATGCAGATTGGATGGATTTCTACAGTTTTGCTGATGGTGCTTGTCGTCATACCTTGAACCTTGCTTCATCAGCTTGGGTGTTGTATTCCCCAACTCAATATTTAGTCAGTTCAGGTGCGGTTTGTTTTGGTCCGGCTACCAACAACATTGTTGAGTATCAAGCAGTGATAGGTTTACTCACTGAGGCTGCATCTCTAGACATTCATTATTTGGTAGTGTTTTTGGACTCTCAAATAGTGGTTTGTCACTTAAATCACATTTACACTATCAGGAACCCTACACTTCTTCATCTCTTTTGGAGGGTGCATGTGTTATAAAGGTCATTTTATTTCATCACTTATAGGCATATTCTTAGGTATGATAATATGATTGTTGATTCACTAGCAAATTTCATTCTAAATTGGCATATTTCCCATTCATAACTTGTTAAAATAAACATGGTTAACCGTAAAGTAAGATAAATAGTAAAAGACATGTAAATCTCATGTAAATAAAATCATCGATTTGAAATCACATGTAAACACCGGAATCGAGTCTGTATATATATATATGTTTATGTATATGTATGTATTAAAAGTGTTTTTACAAAAAGTTGGTCACGAGACCTCATCTGAAGCATAGTGGCTTTTAGGAATACAAAATGATACAAAAATATTGAAGCTAGCTAAGCTTTTAGGGATACATCATCCAGACCACTCTAAAGGTGCTCGTGGTAGCACATAACGGCCCTTGCTACCCTGCATAGCAAGTGAATGAAGTGGCCAGATACCCCCCCGATATGTCTCTAGAACCGATCATCAATGGTAGCATCTGGGATATCCAGAGTCAATCGATCCAGGTTCTCCTCTAGCTCCATGAGCTCATCATCACCTCGGTGAACGAAATGAGCTCTTGCTCACCTATCCATTGGGGAGGATCCCTTAGGCCATGCATCACCAACATCTACATGTAAAAATTGAGGTCTTGTTATCATACATAAAAATCATGAAACATGAAAAATATAAAAACATAATCAACATCTTAGGTTTTTCTTCTTACCGATGTCACCCCACTGTGCGCCAGGTGGTAGCGGTAGGTCGAGATCGCCTCTGAATTCGGTCCCTGCATATGCATAATCCTCAATCATGAGGATCTGATCACTCATCCAATGGAAGAAGGCGGCCTCGAACTTCACCTTGGCCCCACCACCTCCTTTGCAGGCCATGATATCTACCCATTGTGACATATGGGTATCCCTAGCTCTCATATCTGTGAACACCACCTGGGACCTCATGAACAGTACCCTCTCAAAGAAAAAGTATGCTAATATGGTCCCATACCCAAACTGTTTCAACTCTCCTTTCTGAAATTTCGTCAACTGACCCTTGAATACAGGTATTAATGCCTCGACCCAGTTATAGAAAGTAGGTGACATGGCCTCCATGGCATACAACATATGTGCTCAGGATTCCTGGCGGGGCCCTTGGTTCCCTGCCACCCTCTGCATAGTAAATAAAACTATCCATAGTGGAAGATCCATCACATCCTTGATAGGAATCTTCTTACCTCACATTTTTGTACCTTGGAGACAATGGTGATCTATGAGCTCTAGTGTAGTGATGTCCCCACCATGAGAACCAATCAAAGATATAGGAGCCCCTTGTTTAGACAACCCTGTCAGGAAATATATGTCTTCTACCTACATAGTCAAAATATGAGGTCCTACCTCAAAATACTGTTGCTCTGGATTCCACATCCATAGAATATATTCCAGTAAGAGGGCATGTGAAACCATACTAGGGGTATGAAATAAATTTAGGAGGCCAAAGCCTTGTAGGGAAGCCACATAAACTGCATTTCTTGCAGCACATGCATCATCATCATCATGTTGTGTTTCCTTCCAGATTACCATTTTTTACCAAATTAACCTACCAAAAATAATTGATGGGCTAATTAGAAACAAATTTTACCATTAAAAATGCTCAAAATATTTTTATGTGGCTAGGGAAAGTAGTTTTTGGAGCTCACGGTCGGCACCGCCTCTGCCCAGTTAAGACAGAGTAGTGCCACTACCTGAGTTTAAATGAAAAACCGTGATTTTCGTCGGGCACCGCCTGTCTCGAAAAGGCCAATCGTGGTGCCTACCGTTGGTATTTTAAGATCACCCATTAAGCTCAAAAAATCATGAGAATAACAAATTGGAAACCATGAAAAGGAAGGGAAGGGTTTGGGCTTTTACCTGGACTTGACAATGCGAAAAACAGATGGTGGATGGCTTTGCAATATCCGATTGAAATATGTCCTACAAATCTCCCAAAATGCTCTCCAAGGTATGGTAAATGGTAAAATGACTTGTTTTTTACTATTTACCTAACTTTTATAATATCTTTTTAGGGATTTTTGCATTATTTTAATGTTTTAAAATCATTTTATCAAAAAATACCCTTTAAAATATTTTGGGAACACTAATATCCTTTTAGAGTTTTGCATGGACGAAAAATAAACAGTTTGTCTATGGGGAAGTTTTTTTTTTTACTTTTTCGTACTTCTGAAAATGGAAAAGGTCCATGAGCATTTGTTTTGACACTTTGGTCATGTTCTTAAAACCTAGCATCAAAGTTCTGAGTCTTTTTTCGATTCTTTTCAGACTCGTAAAACCTGTTCATCATGCAAAAGAAACCTATTGGAGTCTTCTTTAAACTCTTTTTGAACTCCCTAAATATGAAAAGATTGTCGAGTACTTGTTTTCTTCATACGCGTAAAAGTATTTGAAGAGTCGTATTTTCGACAGTAGTTTATCTCTTTTTCGGATCGGATCGACTATTTACGAAAAAGGACCCCTTTGGTGTCTTCTTTTGTCTTCATTTAGACTCTCTAAACGTGAACGATGAGGAGTTAACTTTCAATGGACTCGTTAAATTAAAAACTGAGACCCTTTTTTGGGAATGAACCCCTCCTTTCTCAGGTTCGTAAAACATATGAGTTTGGACTTGTCCGAAGGACGAGCTAAAACGAGTGTTTGTTACCCTCTTTGAACTCATAAAAATGAAAAGAGGCACTCATAAATCATTATGGGGAAATTAAGGGAAGGGAATCAATTCATTTTTCTAATAAGATGGGAGTTTATAGTCACCTTTGAACATGGCACTTGTCTGCATTTCATTCAGTTAATTGGGTATTCAGCTTGTCTCTGAGTTGATCCACTTTCATGATTCATGTCAATATTTTGAGTCTTTCAAAGAATGCATTGTCCACTGTCGTATTTTGTTTCCGCCTAGTTGAGTCAAATGCTTCCAAGTATTTTGTCGTGCCACCCAACATTCAAAGGGGAGTTGAAATTTTACCTCTGCAGTCAAAATAGTCTTTGTGTCAATACCTTTTGAGCCAGTCCTATGGTTACATCATCTACATCATTCCAAAACTTTGTTCCAAGTTTTTTGTTGTCGATGTGGCATTCATCATGACCCTTGTTCGACGAGACTATTCCTGTAGAAATCAGCTCATCATCCAGGAATTAGTCTTAGAAACAAATTTAGTACCTTGAGATCTGTATTCCTCAATGACATATTCTCTCGCTTTTGACATAGGTTCACATCATTGACCTTTGATCGATAGATTCCACTGAGTGTTCAACATCGTATCATCTATTCACACTTAGTACATTGTACTAGGGTACCTTGGGAATCATTGACATCGATGGTGATCTCCCTCGCACTTGTTAAAGGTTCACGTCATTGACCGGTAATCAAGTGGTTTCTACCATGTTCGACTTCAGATCATTGCAATCACATGGGTAGAATCATACTTTGTGGAAGACGAGACGAAGACCCTAGGAATCCGTTAAAGCACTCATATCTTTCTCCCAGGTTGCGATGGAGTATATTGTATGAAGTCCCAACATGGATCCATATATGTATGGTCTTGTCTGTTCTTGAATTTGGTCATTTGACATAGATCTATAGTGTATTTCTAGTAGCTATGTCCCAAGTTTGAGTCCTCTATCACATGGATACACGTTGTATTCTAGTAGCCATGGTTGTTAATATCTCTCATGGATCTGCCTTGTATTGGTCTATAGCCATGATGAGGACACATTTGTTCATGAGTCAAAAGTATTGATGTATTGGAGATGCCTAGTTTTTTATCTTCGACCAAGCTGATTCTCACCTCGAAGTGATAACTTGCTCTTGCAAATCTCTTGCCTATCGTATCCATCTAGCCTCATGCTTTGGGGGGCATTGTGTTATATAGAAATATTGTCATGAGCATGTGATGAGGCCCCAAACACAGTATTTTCCCTAAATCCCAAATTTTGAAGTGAAAATCCTGGTCCAAATATCAATCCTGCATATCAAAATCCAGCACCACTCCTACCCTTTAGTCAATGAGCGTTACCTTCTACATGATGCCTTTAATATTTTGGTAGTAAGCAGTGGCACCGCCTTTACCTCTTGTACAAGGCGCGGTTTTACCCTATCACCACTCTATTATAGTGGGGAAGAAGCGGTGCCCTTGGTAAAAAGTGAAAAATAGAGGTTTCCATGAAGCTTCTCGAAGGAGGGCTTTGTGGCTCCCTTATCCCTACATCTGAGGACCACTCGGGCTCAAGATCCATCCTTTTAAGATCTCCTATCCACCTTGTCCACCATTTCCTCAACCATCCATATCCTCCCAAGGCCTATAGAAACAGGCTCATATCCATGGTTGAGGAAGAGCAAGGTTATGTTGTTGCATTGACATTCTGGCCTAGATCATAGGAGGAGCAAGTATGAGCTATTGCGGACAAGATATTGGATTTGTGAAGGATATTATTGACACTAAGGCATAGGTGGTAAACTTCTTCTTCATCTTTTAATGCAAAATTGGTTCCTTTCCCATAAAGTATATTGTGTTAATATCATGTATTTTATTGTTAGATCCCTTAGTCACTAGCATAGAATAGTGGAACATTTTCTGGTGCTTTTTTATCTTGTGTGTTGGTTTCATGTGATCATGCAAGTACATCAGTGAAGAGCTATCATTGTAGGAAACAACTACACTATCTCATCAAAGACACTTATTCCAGATCTCCACCCATTCTAGGGAAAGTCTTCCAATTCTGTTGTGTACTATTTGTTCTAGATCTGAACCATTTAGACTATAGGAACAACTCCTGTCCACAGGAGGTGCATTTTTCCTATTAACAGAGGATGTTTCCCAAATCTGTTGTCATGATAGTGAATGAGGTGAAGTTCATATTCATGCATCTCAACTTCATGAATGTGTGGCTATTTAAGCATTGTTGCACCTGTGGGGAACAAGGTTGGAAAATCCATGGAAAGAATGTCTTATGTGTTGTACTCATTGATAGGAGATGCCTATATGGGACCAATCAATGGAAGGAAGTAGTGGGATATCTGGTATGCATAAGAAGCGTCTAATTTCCTCAACCTCAGTTCTATCATTTCTTTGTGTTGAAATAAACAAGGAGGATTCTAATTCATAGGGTTCAAATGAAATTGGTGGTTGGACTGTAGAGGACGAGCTTTGTTGATGAGGTAATGTATCATTACTATTAACATGGTGAATCAAAGGTGAAATGTTTGTTGAAACAAGAGGCAAAGAAGCTAATGCAATTGGGTTGACTCATACATCCTTGTAGTACGGATCATTTTCCATTTTGTATTCAAGAGCAGTAAGAACACATTTTCGACTAACAAATAGTTCATATGGATTGTCTGTAGGGTTTCATTTGCGAACAACAAGGATGCCAAGGTCTGATATTAAATGGGGTAGGGATGTGGCAATATTAGAAATGTCTTGGGGGAAGCAAATAGTATGGCCATAATATTTATATTGACAACCACAGGAATGTGTGACTTGTAATATTGGGTTAGTGCGACCAATGAGCATTTCTTCAACTTGCGTAAGTACTGCAAGGATAGGTGGTTGGATGCCCGGGTCCATATTATTTTCCAATGAAAAGCGATGTCCTTTTCTTTTTCTTTTTTTTCATATGGAAATATGCATGGGAAACCCAGCAATACTTCCCCACATTAGTGGATGGTAGAGGTGGTAAACCGCCGGCCATCCTCGCAGAAGGCCTAACCCCAAAGGACTCAAGGCTCGAACCCGTGACCTCTCCCTGAACCGAGAGAGTGTGCGCACATCTTACCAATTGAGCTAACCCTTGGGGCTTATGTCCTTTTCTTTATAGAATACAATGAGAACATCCATATGCACCATGGAACTTTTTCGTTGCAATACTAGGGTAACATTCATTGCAAATCAAGTAGGCATTCATGTCAG
Organism: Pseudotsuga menziesii; assembly: GCA_001517045.1. Taxonomy (NCBI): domain Eukaryota; kingdom Viridiplantae; phylum Streptophyta; class Pinopsida; order Pinales; family Pinaceae; genus Pseudotsuga; species Pseudotsuga menziesii. The sequence continues at coordinate 271,681 of LPNX010382303.1, forward strand.
CTAATTGATCCATTTTTTTACAAAATCGTTGATGTGCATCATCAAGGCGGGTGTTGGATGGATTTATCATCAGGGGTGGAAGGGACAGTGTATCAAAATTTTGGCCAAGAGAAAACGAAGAAGACATATCCATAGGTTCACAAGCATCTCTATAAAGAAGTTGTTTCTTCTTGTTGTTTTTATCTCTGTTTTGTGCATATACAAGTCTTCTTTGTGCATTGTGTTGTTCATTGTCATGGTTCAGCATGATCCCTACAAGAAAAGTGTAAACTTGTTAAAGAATTAGAAGCTTTCATTGGTGGTGGGGACAAATTTTGTATATGTATTAAGTGGAAAGTATATGGATATAAAACAGAAGATATAAAGCAAATGTTAAGTGATTGCATATTGGGAACCAGCTATGTACGTTAGATTAACATTTATGGAGTAAATATTTTTTTTCAAGTTCTAGCTTGATAACTGTAAGAAAGCAACAATATAGAAGACCAAAGTGTAGTATGAAAAATAATATATGAAAAAAAACAATAAATGTAATAATTGTTCTGTACAGAAGAATGACAAGTTGTGCTAAGAAAGAAGAGAACAAAGTTGTTTATTTTATAAATAAAAATAACAGCATATTAGTATTTTATTCAAAAGTGACCATATAGGTTTCATCAACAATTGAGGTTCAAAATGTTAAGTAATAACTTGTACAGTGGAACTATGAGACTACAATATATAACTCCTAAAAGTGAGTTAAAAAAAAGCCTTGCTATGTTGAAGCATGAAATAAGGACAAAAATTTGAGAATTGAGGCAATTCATTACAGACAATAAAGAATTCTTAAGTATCAAGTTGAAACAACTTATGTATTTGAATGTCCAGCTGAAATTTTCAATTAAATATTTTCAACCATCACAATTACAACCTTTAGGCGTGCAATTCCACATAAGGTATTTGTTCTAACTTAAAGAGTAAGAAGAGATTATTTGTTGCGGATATTCTGGGCTATTTCAACAATTGATGTTGCTTCAATTGATAGGAGGCATAGGTATTTCGCACAAATTCCCATGATTTGGTTTGTAGCATCATCAAAAGCTATGACACCATGAAGGTGTCCAGTGATATCTTCCGAGTCAACCTTTAGTATGTATCGGTAGTCACATTCAAGAAACTCCCCATCACATTTACCACAATGCCAAATGTTTCCAACTTTGTGGGAAAAAAATTTCATGCATTCAATACCATCAACAAAAAGAGGGCATGCAAGGACATGAAAGTTATCCATGTTACCATTTTTTATGGCTGCAGCAACAGAGTACCTAACAGGATTTTCAGACGCTTGAATATTTTGTATCTCATTGATGGTAATATTTTTACGATGAGTAGAATGAGAGGCATTGAATTTTAGGCTCAAAGATGGTGATGCTGAACAAAATCCATTGTCATGAAACCATCTCTAGAGATGGACAGATTCTTCAATCTTTGGGTTTATAAAAAGAGTATTGTTGGATATGGTCCCAACAATTTTTCCATTAAATTCTATAACATGGTCAGCTTTGATTGTTAAAGTTGGAGGAGTAGCTAAACCATGAAGCTTAGCAAGATCGACTCCTTGAATTTGGAAATTCTCTCCCCATAGTGTTATGTCAATGCTATAGCCTGAAATGTCACAGAGTCCAAAGGTGCATCGTATAGTCTCTACACCATCCTGTTTCTGTATGGTGGATGTAGGCGAAACTGAAATTACAAGTCCAAGAAGGTCAACCATGGAATTGACAGGTATAGTTTGGATGTCCTAAATAGTTTTAAAGTTAAATAAATTTAAAGGTATTTAGGCGTATTCATCTAAGCATGGTTGGATTGTTGAGGAGGAACCTAGGAAAATATCACATGGATTTTCAAATGGTTGAAAATTGGATTGGATGCTTTCATTGTGTATGATTTGATACTATGTACACTACTCCTATTTGTATTTGGTCATACAAAGAGAGTGTCAATTCATTGAATGCGTATATGTGTATTTCATCATGTGAAGCATTAACAAGGTCAAATATGAACACTTTGCTAGAGCCTCGTTGGTTTCCATATTCATGAATGTTTGTCTTGGCAATAACTCGAACTTGAATGCTCCAAACTTTGCTAGAAGAGGAAAGTGATCTGAATGGGATAGTCGATACAGGAAAGAAAGGGTTTTCATTTATTGAGGTAGGGTTCACTGCAACATAGGAACTACTCTGTGAGGGAGAGGCTATAGCTAAGTCATAAGATGCAGGGTCTCCAATAATAATTGCATCCACCGTGACAACTTCAAGTGCAAGCAATGTGATAGTCCTGTTAAGAAGAAGTATGTTAGAGAGTAATGAGAGACAAAAACATTTGATGCATCAACTGTGTGAAATTCATCAAGTGGGAAAAAAACAATGAGGAAATGAAACATATGTTACATTATGTACAGCATTGCATTTACATGGGGTGACTTTGATTATAGTTCCTTCTTTTAGTTGCTCATCTTCTACAACAATATTATATATAATTGGAAGTAATAAATCATGCTTGTGAAGGTCGCCTGAGATAGAAATTCATAACTAAATAATTGATGAGTTGAGTGAGTTCACTTGCTTTAATGTGGAAAATTGTACCAGCGAGCAAAGGTTCACAACACCATGTAGCAAGAGTGAAATAGCATCTTCAGTTAGCATAGTCTCCATAACGTGATGGTTGTTATTTCCTGTGGAATCAAATCAGGAATGAACAAAAAGCAAAAACAAAAATTGCAAATTATTCAGAGTGAAACAACCCATGCCTTGGCAGTGTGGATTGCATGTTTTGGAAGCGGTCATGTTAATTTTTTTTTATGGACAGGATTAGTGATATCTGTTTGCTTCTATTGTAAACTATATGCAAGATAAGAACATTTTCCCCTGGTAGAGTAAATACCGTGTTTCATAACTACTCTTACCCACTCCAAAATAACATATACATGCAGTTTGCAAAATGAAACTCTCAATTTGACAATAAATAAGCAACTTGTAAGTAAATACTAAATTTTTAAACATTCAAGATTAAAATTCCAAGTGCAAGAAGAAGATAAATTCGGAGCCACAGAAATACCAAGCAAATATTTTGCTACCACAATGAATGTTGAAAACAGTTAAGAAGAATGAAGGAATACTTGCAAATTTGACAAAGTGGCAAAACCTTTGTTGAAAAATATCTGGTGTAAACGAAGCGCAACAAAAGCACTACAAGCAAAGAAAAGGAAAACAGTACCAAATATTCGTTACATGAAGCTTTGTATATATGTGCAAAGTAAAGGAGGTCCAGCAGCAAACCCAGTAAATCGAGAATTGTGACAAGATCTTCGATATCCTCATAAGCTGAGACGCAATTAAGAAATAGGCCAATTTATAAATCAAATGACAAGCTTTCTTGCTTTAATGGAGAAACAATGCATTGATGAAGCATTAACATAGAGCATTCATGTCGATGAAGGGACATTGGAAAAGTTTTCTTCATTGACTCAAGCAGCAGTGAAACCAAAACAGGACCAAATTGACCCCACAAATTGTGAGCCTAAAGCCACAAAATCCCTCAACCTAATTTACCCTACAAAATATTAGCCTAAACATACAAAATACCTTGGACGGAAACTTTCGCAAAACCCTCGGCCTCAAATCTTGGAAAAGGCTATGTCCAATTCAAATAAATGAACTGCAGTGAAGGACAGTGGCAGAAAATATGGGCCTGGCAATTCATGCATGCGGAAGAAAAATGAAATTGACTACCAAACATGCATGAAAAAATATGTCAGGACATGAGCCCATCAATCCATTCATGCACATGACCGGTCGTTTAGGGAAACAGATAAAAGTGTAGTAAAAAATGCAAGCCACCTATCATCAAAACACCCTAAACACCAAGTGGGAAGCTGGATCCACAGTCTAATTACGGAAAGGACCGTTACGGGCACAAGTTTGCGGAAGTCCGTTTTTGAAAACTCAAAATTGCAAACCTACAATCTGCAATCCGCAATTACGAAAATACGGTTGCGGAAACGCAAATGTGGAAAAGCAATTACGGAAGGGAGATTTGCGGAAATAGAGTTGTGGAACCAAAACTGTGGAAACAAATTTGCAGAAATGTGTATTGTGAAAACAATATTGTGGAAAAGAAGGTTGCGGAAAGGATCTTCTTGAAGGGTGATCTCCGGAAACGAAGTTGCAGATACTCAATTACGGAAATATTGTGTTGCAAAAAGAATGAGGTTGCGGAAGCAAGCTTGTAGAAAGTTGTATTGTGGAAAGATATTATGTGGGACCGAATTTACGAAATCGAGATTGCGAAATCGCACTGATAAATTGATAAAGGAATGAACTGAACTGCATTAAAGGACACTAGCAGAAAAGATGGGCCTGTCAATCGAGACATGCAGAAAAAAAAATGAATTGATCACCAAATGTGCATGAAAAAAATTGTCAGGACATAAACCCATCAATCCATTCATGCGTAGTTTGAGAGTGCATCTCCATTCTAAAACTCCTTTGACATAAATATGCAAAATATTAACATGGCACTCCCTTATCTTATATTTCAGTCAGGTTGTAAAGGAGGCGGCGCAAAGCCTTTTCCAAAGATTCATTTCAATATCATGGGGAATATCATCAAATTCACTCACTATACTACAAAAATAAAACATGTATGTTTGAATCGAATTTGGATCCGTCGATTCCTTCCCTTTGGAACCTTGTGAATGATGTTGTGTCCAGTAATGTGGGTTTCAATACAAAACATGAGAGTGGTATTTATGCTCTGGCTCAGTTGGAGAGACCTTAACATGAGTTTGTGTAGAAAGTGCCTTAACACTTGAACCCAATTGTTAGCTTCTTGTTTCAACAGATCAGAAGGACTGGGCTATTATCAGAACCGCATGATTAAGTATGAAAGATACAAATTTTACAGCGACGCTGGCCTTTTGTCCTCTCTCCAGAGTGGTCCATCAAGCTCAACAATCAACATCTTATACACTCAATTGGTCCATTAAGGGAAACGGATGAAGGTACCACTCTCATTAATTTATTTGGGAAAATGTCATCTACTTTGCTAATTCAATTCATTAACCAAGATTGTTATTTGTTGCAGAGACAAAACACCCTACTACTCGACCTTTAGCGTCGGGATTGAAAATTGTCGGTGTGGTCATTGTGTTATTCCTGTTCGGAGTGTTCGTAATTTGTAAGAGAAAAGATACTCACCCTTTTTACACTAAATCGTCTTTGCTAGGTAGGTTGATTTTCCGAAAGCATAATCTGTATATCTTTATATTGAAAGATTACATTTTTCGCATATGTATTTACAATGAAAATATGAAAATATATTTTAAAAAAGATTTCGGCTAACACCATTATCAAAATAATTCCGAAAACATAAAATCTTTCATAAATTCTTTAAATCATATCCAAAAACATAAAATCTTTCATAAATTCTTTAAATCATATCCAAAAACATAATTTCTCGGAAATTTTCTAAATCATATTATTTTACAATCATCTTTCTTCTTATTATACCTGCCTCAGCAGGTATATTGTAATCGATTGATTTTGACTTTGGTTGACTTTGGTCTATTTTGATGCAGGTTTAAAAAATTAAAATCTGTTTTGTAAAGTATAACTTGGGGATTTGTAAAATATTTTTTTTAATTTTGTTAAAAAAACTATTTTGTCAACAGCTGATTGGTGGATAGAAGCTGATGTCAACATTGGGATTTGGTATCTGGATTTGAGTTGACATGTGTCCACATGACATCATCAGATGACAAGTGGCAACTATGACATCATCTTGGTGTCAAATTATCCTCGTTCCTCTTCTTCCATTGGTCGAAAGCTCGTTGTATGATCTTCGGAATAATGAACGCATCGACGGCATGGACGACACCGTCGCTCTAGATAACGGCGTTGGGATCCACCACAGTAATGAATCCGAACTTGAGCCTGTTTCCCGACGTCCAGAGCTGCAGAAAATCAGTAGACAGGGCTCTGAAGAAGCTCGCCGTCGCCGGCCACTTTTCCTCCTTGACCCGCCGGGGAATGACATGAATGTCGATCAATCTCTGCAGGAGCTTCAAGTTCCCGGCCTCGAGAAGAAACCTCCTGAAGCTCTCCTGTGCCTGCCCTTTGAAGCAGGAATTTTGGGGCGCAAAAATGGTCACATTGTGGCGGCTCACTTCCTCTTCCAGTGTCTGCAACATTGAGGCCTTCTTTATTAGCTCTACTAAATCTGTATATGGCGATTGCAGCAAGCCCTCTAATACAGAGGAGGAATCAATAGAAGAATCCCCATTCCCAATTGGAACAGAGCCAAATGATATCAAGAATATGAGAAATCCGACAGAGCATGAGAATCGATCCATGGCGGAATGCGTATCAGTCGATCTTCAAGAACTATACAGTCATATGTATGTAACAGGTGGGTTAAAGAATTGAATCTTTGATCAATGCAATGCAATGCAAATGCAATGTCAATGGAATGCGTTCAGTGCAGTCTGCCTCTGCATTTGCAAATGATATGCTTCTTGACTTAAATATCAAGATTTGTTTTTCTGATATAAAAATCAAGGTATAATTAGATTATATAATCTATGTATTTATTACAAAGTCCTCAACAAAGACAATATGCCACTTACAAAATTTAAAGCTATATCCAAGGCACCATACGAAGCATCTGTGAAATAGATTGCCCCTCCTCTGCTTACATCCACTCCGTCTGCAAGTCTGCAATAATATAGCCATGTAATCTAGAGGTTTGGTATCAATTTGATAGTGTTAAGAAGTCTATTAAGGATTTTATTTCCAAATATGTTTAATATTCTTAGAAAACAATCTTTTCTAGGAATGACATTGCTTCGAACATTCAAAAATAGAACATTATTTGATTCACTTAACCTATATTAACTTTTTATTTTTATAAAGAATCGATTCATTGCTCAAATTTTGAAGTAAAATTTCAAAACAAAAATGATCTTGATAAAAATGTTACTTCATTTTCAATCCATCTGCTTCGTCTGCAAGCATCTCCACATGGCCTTCTGTGACATTCAGCAGACACTGCTTAAAAACACAATGAAAATGAAACATATGAAGATGAATATAAAATTGAGGAGACGAGATGATGAAGGGCCGATCATAACCTGATAAGGATCGCAGACTAATAACTCTCCATGGATGCCAAAAGAGAGGCCTAGAGGATGACCTCCAATGTATGTCTAGTTCTCCACAAGAACATCAAGATTATCAAGAAAGGAGATTCGTTTGATCCACCCATCGCCACAACCCGTATACAGTCTGCCTTGAGAATCCAAAGCCAGATCTTCAGAGCTGGGGATGAGTCCAAATCCAAGTTTCTGTGCATTCTGTAGCCTCTGGTTGTGGGCGTAAACACCAATTCTTTCAGGAGGAGGACGAAGGTCGATGTTTGCTGGATCGATTGGAGAAATTCTCAAGAGAGCATTCCAACCTGCTGCTAAAGCTATGCACAGCACAGCTGCTAGCACTGCTGCTACCACTACAATAGTGGGATTTGTCGTCGGAGAAAGAGAGGGTAAAATGGGGAACGCAGAGTCCACATAAGAGGGTTAACTCATGGAGCTTGCCAAATCGAAAATGAAAAACCGAAATTCGTCTGAATTCTATGACATAGACCTTGGCCGGATGCTACCTAGTGGAGAGAGGCACACTGCATGACACACACATGGCAATGCACATTAGCTAAGTGTGCAACATAGGTGCAATAATTTAGTGATTAATTGCATTGCATGACACAGGTGGAAGGGCGTGTTAGCTAAGTGTGCAACTTAGCTGCAAAACTTGGTGTTAAGTGCTATCAAATTTTAGATGTATTATATTAATGCCTCCAATGATCTGGCATCCAATCTAATACTGCGACGTCATGAATCTCAATCCAGGAGCATAGAAACTCTCCAGCGTAATATGTTTATGGAAAACATATTAAATTTATAATTCTAGATGAACAAAGGCAGCTGTCGATCCACGATGACAAGGACGTTGTAACAATCTTGGGCATACACTGCTATTTCAGTGAAACTGATTTATCCCTTTCTTCCATAAATCAAATTCTCCAGATCTACATTACTAAACCCTGCAAAATAAGAATATATTCAATACCAAATATAATAATGAAAAACCATTTACAAAATAGATAAGAACTATTATTCAACCTCAGTTTATAGTAAAAATAAAATAAAATAAATCTCCCTTTTCCATCACTGAATAATGCTGCAATTCCATGATATTTCCTTTCACAACACTGGAAATTCACAATTTTACCTTTGACTTTGACATGGTAATTTAATCGGTAGATCATATTTAATCTTTAGATGGTGAACTCTAAAATGTCTCAACGATTTGGTGAATATGCAGGCAAATCCACTTGCGCGATTTCATGCAGTTTGGTGTAACGATCTCGACTTTTCTGCAGCATAATTCTGTGGAAATTAGTTGATGTAGCAGTGTGTAAAACTGTTCCTGGTATGAGGAACAATCCAGTGGCATCTTTCGGACTTGGGCATTTTATCCTCTTCAGTTGACACGTGAAACATGGTGTTTATGTTGAACTAAAACATGGTATTCTCTTGGAATTTTTTTATTAATGCTTCAATCAAGAAGTTGTTTCGTAGCTTCATATCTGCAATATGTTGGATATATATTGTTCATGCTCGTAATCTCTGTGATCTGGTATTTTCTGTGATAGTTGTCACCATAAATTTCAATTATCCCACCTTAAACAGGGTTACTTTATTGCGATATGAATTCACGACCCAATTTCGTTGATGGTGTGATGCTGGTTCTCTTTTAAATGAACTGCGTAGAGCTATCATCATCTACATAAATGTAGTAAGCCAATTTATTATAAGTGTATTCAAGTGAGTGAGTAGGAATTTCAATTAAAAAAAAACATTTCAAATTATAATATAAATAAGTGGCACGAAGGGCGGTAGATATAAATGTAGTAAGCCAATT
>LPNX010382303.1:280813-294350 GCA_001517045.1 Pseudotsuga menziesii
ATCTACAATCAAATGAACTCAAGTTACCATTTTCTTTATTTAATTTAAATCAAGCCACTTCTTTTATTTCATCAAACATTCTCTCTATTTTATAAACAACATTTTCTTTTATTCTTTCATATTCTTTCTTTTTATGTAAATCAAGCCACTTTTCTTTTTTACTTCCTCGCACATTCTCTTTATTTTAATGAAATCGAGCAACCTTTCGCTTTCATATTCTTATTTTACTTTTTCCTTTCTCATTGCAATTGACTTGAGAATGCAAAATATTAACACGGTATTATGTTCTCTTATCTTTGGCTGGGTTGGTTGGTTGTTGGTGCTTACAAAACCATCAATTTCCATGTGATTACAAGGAAACTCTTGCCTTATAAAAGTTAAAGGTTAGCAATATTTTAAGTGTGTACTTTTATAATACATTATTTTATTCAATTTCAATGTATATATATTATATTTTCTTTTTATGATAATTAAACTTTTTATTTTAATATACATTAATTTTTCAATTATTTATAATTTTAAGATAATGGAATCTTCTATATTATTTGTTTTTTTATTGAATACAATATTTTCATTAATAAGGATTTTTTTTTGTTAAATATAATATTTCATTTTATATATGTAAATAAAATTAATGGCTAAAATTATTTCTTTCTATGTGATGGTTTATATTCTTTATGATAATTGAATCCTCAATATCATTTGTTATTTGAATTTTTTATTAAAAAAAAACTTACTTTTATTAATAAAAACAAAGTTACATCTTTTATATACTACATTTATTAATAAAAACAAAGTTGCATCTTTTATATAATACATTTATTAATAAAAACAAAGTCACATCTTTTATATACTACATAGCATGTTTTAATGAAAATGTTTTAATTCTTTCATTAGGATCTCCAAAATCATAATGTAAAGTAATCCTACCTCTTCCTGTCATTGATATGACTAATTGTTGTCATATTTACAACATACTGTTGGGCTTGTCCGATATCTGACACAATTCTACCAACATTTAAAAATAGTCACCTTGTCGAACGTTAGACAGATTCTTGTCGAAATTCAGACAAATATGTCGTTGGATTTTGTGTTCAAATTTACTTGTGTTTGATGCATTGAATCCATTGAACGCACAAGGAATTCCATGTTGCAGAATCTATCAGACCAGAGGGCATTGATCAAAAGAATGTTTATATCTTTAGAAATTAGTAAGTACACATGCTAGTCTTTGTTGTAATTTCTGTCAATTTGTGGGACATGGTGAAAAATATTGTAGGGCATATCAATTGCTCCAAGAAAATACAACTAATACATATTTAATGAATAATGATGAACAAATGAAATCCGAAAGAGCCAATGTATAGTTCGCCCAACTAAGGGGTGGTGGCGCATTTAGAGCCATGGAAGAGGAGTTGGATTTGGCCACAGAAGAGTTCAGCTCATTTGTTATAATTGTGGTCAACAAGGACCCTCTGATAGAGATTGCACAAACCCTACGTCGATTTGTTTGTATTGCAAAGAATTGGATCATACTATCGAAGACAATCCATAGCTTATTTCTAAGTGGAAATCCAAAACCAATGTGAATAAAAAACTAATTGCATAATACTAATCACAACATTCATAATATTATAGTTGAACCTAAAGGAAAACCACCAACTGTTGTTGTTGTAACTTACAGGAGGCACTACGATGGGAGAAGATGGATATGGTTACCTGTTGAACTCAAGAATATGACTAGCTACCTAGCGGAAGGTACCTTTCGATGTACAAAAAAAACACATTTTCTTTGAGGCACAACAAGAAGTTTTGGAAAGACAAAATGGATCGTTAACATCACATTTTGTACCAGTATTTGATGAGGGACCTGTATATGACTTTCCATCGCACTTCAACCAATCTTCTCCACAAAAGTCGACAAAACCGGTAAGTTCTTTGAAATAAATCCTGAGAAGTTGTTTGGAATTATTGAGGGATGAGAATGCAATAGAAGAATTATCTACACTAATAGAATAGTCATATGATCAAGTGCAAGAGAAAGTTGTCAATGATATTAATAGAAGATGGAAGGTTGGGCATGAGCTTTGTATGAATGCTCAGATTGGTGATTATGATATGCATTTCATCATCCTAGATCTAGGATCATATGTGAACATTCTTACCAAAAAAACATGGGAAAGTATGGGATAGCCTAAATTAGTATGCTCTCTAGTCTAGCTGCAACTATCAAATCAATTGAAGTTCCTGCCATTGGGTTGATTACTGAGACTTCCTGTCGACATTGAAGGGCTTCGGACTTATGAAGATTTTGAGGTGATTGAAATTGTCGATGATACTAATATGTACCCTACTCTATTGGGTATCGATTAGGAAATTGAGAACCAAAACATTATCAATTTCAAGAAGTGTATCTTGTCATTTGAAGATTTAGAAATGAGATTGGTCTCACTAATATACCCATTAGAGGGAAAGAGATATGTTGAGCTAGTAAGGGGTGAGTATGCTACAACATAATTAGACAACATATATAATATTTCATCGAAGATGGAAGATTGTATGAATCCTATTGTAGATGGTATACTGGGATGGATAAGTGTTAGTTCTTGTTCATCAGATTTAGGTGAGGCATTGGAAAACTAGCAGAACAGATTACATGAAGTATCAATGAGGAAATGTGCCAAAATTACAAAGTCATTACGTTGGATTGGTACAGATGTATGTGACTTTCCTACTTATGAAGGGATACCTAACCTAAACATATATCTATGTGAATTTGAAAGAAGGGTACCAAAACAACAACGGTTATTGGCTTTGGACGCTGCTTTGAAAGCTACTTCAGCAAGGTGGATGGTTATTCACAAACTACAAATTACAGTTTGGTCACATTGTAAAAAATTGATTGAAATCTGAATTGGTGAGAAAATTCCTTATGTTGGAGAGAAGTACAATGGACTCACAAGTCCTATCGATCACATCAATGCTTGTACCTCGACATAGACCAAGAGACTGAAACAAGATTGGGTGCATTTGTTCATTCATACATTAGATATGATTCCAAGGAATTGGTATACATCATTGGAACTGCGATGTAGCACTGCCAACTGGAATCAAATTTCCAAACATTTCAAGTACACTTTTAGATATGCTAATGAAATTTCATCTAATGATGCCACCGTAAAGTAATCAAGTCCCAAAAAAAATAAGAGATCTCGATACCTATGTCAAGCCTATCGCAATGGATTGCGACAGTTCAAAATCAAAAGGACTACTAAAATGTTTCAAGAGAACCTGAAGATGATGATCCTTGTGATATTCAAATCCCAGAATCAGAAGGAAGCAGAGAACTGGAGGGACCAGGTATATCCTCTAATAAGTTCTTTAAACCACTAAAAATTAAGAAGGTAAACATTGGTTTCCCTAAAAATCCAAAATTTGCAAATATTAGTGACTACTGGGATGATGAGATTGTCAGGAAGATCATCGACTTGCTGCATGAGTTCCAAGACTTGTTCCCAAAAAATTTTCTAAAATGAAATGAATTGTGGGTGACCTAGGAGAAATGAATATTCCTATGAAACACGATGCCAAACCTGCCAAACAGTGACCATTTAGGCTAAATCCACGTTATAAAGAGAAGGTCAAGAGATATCGACATAATGTTGGATGCTAGAATTATTGAGATTGTCGAGGAAAATGAGTGGATTAGTCCTATGGTTGTACAAGATAAGAAGACGGGTGAAGTACATATTTGTGTTGACCTCAAAAAATTGAATGATGCTTGTCTACATGATCCATTCCCTACCCCTTTTACAGATGAAGTATTGGAGAGAATCGGTGGCCAAGAGGTATATTCTTTTACTGATGAGCATTTTGGATTCCACCAGATCTGGATAGAAAAAGAATATCGAAACAAAACTACACTTGCGACGGAATGGGGATATGTTTAGTACATGGTAATTCCTTTTGGACTTAAGAATGCACCTGCTATATTTTTTAGAATCTTTGTTGCTGGGTTTAAAGAGTTCATACATAAATTCTTGAAAGTATATTTTGATGACTGGGAAATATATGGAATTTTTAAGGATAACATTAATAGCTTATGTCTCATGCTAGAAATACGTTGAAGGTTTCAAATTTTCTTAAATTTAAAGAAATGCATATTTTGTGCACCTTTTAGCATTTTGTTGGGTCATGTTGTATGCAAGGAAGGGATATTGATGGATCCATCCATGATTGCAACCATATTCGACCTACCCCTAGATACTTTAGTTAAGTAGTTACAAACTACATTGGGGCATACCAGGTATTATTGTAAGTTCATCTGTGGTTATTGTGAAATCATTGTTCCGATGGCGAAGCTACTCAAGAAGGATGTTAAATTCTAGTGGAATGAAGAATGTTAGAAGTGCCTCGACACATTAAAGGAGAAGATGGTATCTTCCTCGATATTGGTATTTCCAGACTAGAAGAAGGGGTTTCATGTTTATGTCGATGTGCCATCTATCGCACTGGGAGTCGTACTTTCCCAACGTGGAAAGGGGTCCATCGACCACCCCATTGCTTTTGCTAGTTTGAAGTTGTCGAGGCTGAAAAAGAACTATACTACCACTGAAAGGGAGTGACATGCCATGGTCTATGCATTGCATAAGTTTCATCATTATCTTTTAGGTGGTCACTTTAATATGTTCACTGACAATTTTATGCTTTGATACCCGGTCAATAATCTAGTGTTAGGGGGGAAGATATGCCAATGGATTCTTCTCTTCTAGGATTTTGACTTCAAGATCGTTGTTAATCCTAGAATCCTTTATGTTGAACCTGATCATTTGTCAAGGATAGAAAATAGGGAAGAGCCTAGTAGTCTGGATGATAACTTGCCTGATGCACAACTATTTGTTGTTAAGATTGCAGACAAGTATTATGTAGGTATTATATGTTTCTTCTCTACAGGAATGCTTCTAGAAGGATCTAACAAGGAAGGGAAGAAATATTTTGGTTGTCAAGGTTGCATATTTACAGATAATAGTTGGGGAATTATATAAAATGGGTCCTAATTAAATACTTCAGCAATATGTTCTAGAACATGAATGGGCCTTTATTCTCGTCGAAGCTCAGAATTGCATGGCAAGTGGTCACTATAGTGGAAGAGAAACTACCCAGAATATTTTACGAGCTGGACTATGGTGGCCTACACTGAATGCAAATTCAGTTGAATATTGTAGGAACTATGACATATGTCAATGAATGGAGAAATCGTTACGATGGGATGAGATGTTGTTGATGCCTCATATCACTTTGCAAGCATTTGATAAATGGGCTGTGGATTTTGTGGGACCTATTAACCCACCTGGGAAGTGAAATGGATCATGAAATATCATTACTGTGACAAATTGTTTGACTTGATGGGATGAGGTATCCCCTGTGAAAGTCTGCACTGCTGTGATTGTGGCGAGGTTCCTGTTCACCAATGTTGTCACCACATTTGGATTTCCAAAGGTTCTGGTATGTGACCAAGGTACAAAATTTGTTAAGAAGACAATTGAAGCACTTACTGCAAAATTTCAAATTTAGCATAGGAAGATAACACCTTATCATCCTCAAGAAAATGGATGTGTCAAAGCTTTTAATAAGATATTGGAGAATGCCCTTACTAAGATATGTAATGTGAACCGCGATGATTGGGATATGACTATTACAACAATGCTATGGGCCTATCTCACAACGTGGAAAACATTGATAGGGCACACACCTTTTAAGTTGGTTTATGGACAAGAGGTTGTCGTGCCTATGGAGTATATACTACCTATCCTAAGGATAAATTCCTTCATGGGTATGTCTAATCAAGCAAGGGAATTTAGTCCTCTTATATGATTGTTAGTTTTTAAGACATCCTAATAAGCTTTGAACTCATTGGGTGGGTCCTTATTTGATAAATTTCATTACTAAGGGGGGTTCAGTTTAGTTACAGAAGCTAAATGGTGATCCTGTTGATGGATTAGTGAATGGAAGTCAGCTAAAACCCTATAGGGATAGCCACAGTTCTCTCGAATGAAGATAGAATGTTGAAGTCTTATGTGTTGAAGTTTTTCTAGTGAAAGTTCATTTTGAAACGTTCTAATCTGTTAAGTATGCAATTAATGCACTTTAATGCCTGCTTTTATGGTGGAAGTAGTGGCGGTGTTCGAGGAAATTTTTCAAGAGGAACTAGAAAAGTTTTGTGCATGTGAATGGACTGGCCTCCACCCTCAAAATCATTACCAAGATCTATTTAATTAACTACCCACATGATCGGACATATTACTGCATGTGCTCATGAATTCAAAAAGGGGCAGGTTGGCCACTATCAGAACTCATTATGTTCCTTATGTGAAGCATCTTGAGCAATCTTAAGCTGTAGAAGTCACTGAAGCTGAAGTTCTACAGTTCCAACAGGTGAAGCAATGAAAATGAACATCTCTAGCACCATTAATACCCATGGATATACTATGGACACTCTAGTTGGCATACCTATCATGGAGGATCAACCAAATATTGTGTTGATTCCCCTTCCTATAAACCTACCAAAGAAGAACAGAACAGCGGGTTGATCCGTCAAACCAGAGAGCCGAACGAAAGCAACAAGTGATACTAAGGCATATCAATCTGGTTCAACTACAATGTTGCATGATTATAGACCACCTCGAAAGGATGATGTGCCTCATGTACCTATAAAAAAAATACTAACTATACCTTGGTTGAGCCTATTGTCCCTTAGGGTGTTCAAGTAAATGGGAAGACTCTGTCAAATCTGAATAAGTTGTCATTTACCGACCACGACCTCCAAAAATATGAAGAATTTAAAGAAAAATGGCACATGGAGAGGGTTCAAATTGATGAAGGGGGGCAATTATGTTGGTCCCTATGAAGTGGGCTCTTGGGGGACAGAGGTCTGCTATCTTGTCATTACACATGCCTCATTTTAGTTGGACTGTGGAGGTGAATACATGTGTTAGACAATTGTTAGTTTGTTTCCATGATGAGTATATTTTTCTAGATACTAAAGTTCTAGTCGATGTGGATCTTATTGCAACCATTACAAGGTTTCCCAAATCTAGGGGAGACTCAGCACCTTTCCTTTCTGGGAAGGATCATGACAAGAATTTAGCTACAATAGTGAAGGAGAAGTATGGATTGGATAAATACAATAGGAGCTTAGACATAGCCTCTATCAATGATCAGGATTTTCAATTCACATCGAAGGTGTTACTAACAAAGTTACTAAGGAAAATGTGATCGAACTAATGCACTACATGAGTGATTGCTACAGCGGAGCAATGTGTTACAGGGACTAGTTTAATTGGGCTATGTTTTTGCTAAACGAATTGTTAGCACATTCTCTCAACATGTAGGATAAAGGTAATCCCATTACCTACTCATGGTTATTGTTACTGAAATATTTGGTTGCATGAGCAGAACCACCGCATTACCAAGGGATGGAAGTCAATGTCCCATGCCGAGGGGCTAGATATAAAAAATTATGGTTCAGAGACCTTAAGTGTCAACAGATAGACAATAATGTAGAGTTATTTTTGCAAGTCGAGTCAATCATACATCATGTGTTGAGCATACCAAGGTTGGAAGTTACAACAATGCAGTGATATTGAAATATCATCTGATTTCATGCGGGGCCCCATTACATTAATTTTCAACCACGACAAAACCCCTAGAAGCAATGGTTGGTGACATAATTCAGGATAACTGAGGAAGAAATTGACAACATAGTAAGGGAATGGCCTGAAGAGTGGAAGGTGCCAGTAGTAGATTATCAATTGTATGCTAAGGTGGATCCATGGAAAGAAGGCACTTCAGGGACCCAACCTGGTGGGCCCCTTGAGGAAGAAAATCCCAAAATTTCACACCATCGTAGTAACCAGGAGTCTAGCACTACACCAATGGACCCAAAAGTAGGAGATAAAAGGAAGGTTGTGGAGCGATAAAAAAAATCCCACAAGAAGAATTTTTTTTCAGGAGACTAGCGCTTCCGGCTTGATGGACAACAATTACAATCTCTTAGTCAATAGGATGGTCGAAGTAGCTAAGGAGACTCGACAAAAAGTTGATGAAAGGAACAATGAGTTCTTCAAGGAAGTGACCGACCTACTACAAATAATATGCTTGGATAGTGAAGGAAGTTCAGGTCACGTTTAGCAAACCTGAGTCAACATCATCAAAGGATGACCCATTTTAAGAGCGACCAAGTGCGGTTCCTATGTCGAAAAAGGATTGTAAAGTATAGATCATTTCGAAGGCATTGGATTTGTGCACTCCTGAGATGAATAGTACAATACAAGGTATGTCTTTTTTCAGTCTAGACATGTATGTCCTATCATTTTTTATTGTTCATAATGTTTTAACTCGTGAAACTAAAGAGCTCAAAGCTAGGGAGCATATGGATTATGAACAATTGAAACATTCGAAGGTAAAATTCACCAATATAGAGGTTAAATTAGTATTTGTGGTTGAGCAAAAGGAACAACTACAACGTGATAGGCATCAAATGGAAAATGTTATTGACACCGGTGGAAGTTAGTATTTCCCTAATTTGTGGAAGATAATTGTAATTTATCAAGTTAAGGGAAGTCATTACTGATTTTTGAAAAAAAATTATGGAGCTGGAAGACAAGTTAGTACCAATAACTCCCCCTGAAGTGATGGAGTAATGACATACACAAGTGCAGGGGTGATCTTCAAGAAATCAAGGAAGCTAAGGCATATTGCGCCAAATGTATGAGGAGATTCCCATGTGTGGGGGCCATTATTGGATAATGTGAGGATGTAGGGTATTAATGACAAAATAAGTCTAGCAGAGCAGAGTATCGATAAGCTATGAGGGTCATTGAAGACTCTCCCAACAATGGAGTGCATAAGCAAGGTGGTTGAGATTAATTCATTACAGTAGCAGGTCAGTAAGCTCTTAACACAACAAAAGAGGTGGAAAAACCTAGTGGTGGATTTTCAAGTGGATGTAGAATCGACTATTACATCCATTGGGCCCGTACAAGTTGAAGTGAAGCAAGCAATGGCATCTGCATAAGTGATAATTTCAGCACATATTACTGCTGAAGTTGTTGAATAAATGTTTAATTTGAAGGAAACAATTCAGATATGTATCGAGGAGGTAAGGAAAGTCTTCCATGAATTTTGATCGAAGCTAAAACTGTCAGCTTTGTCAATCTGAAGTGACTCGGGACAAGCCACATGTGAGTGTTGGGGGCATGTTTCCCAGGGTTTGTTTTTGGAATGTTGGGTACCTATTTTGCAATTTTTAGTCAAAGGTTGTGACAAAATGGTAAGAAGGGCAGTCAACTCCGACAATTGAGGTGAAGATCGAGGAAGAGTACCTATTTGAATAAATACAACCAAAAGGTTGGTCAATCAGTTAGGATTTTGGTCCACTTTTGTAATAAATCACGTAGTGGGAGTGAGATGTAAATTGAGCCCATTAGATCCTATAAATATGTAATGGGTTGTGATTTTAGATATAGATAGAGTGAAAGAAAAAGACAAAAACGTAATGTGCAAGTCAATGCAATGATGTTTTGGGGTTGAAATCTGAGTAGAGTCGTAATGTATGAGTCGATCTGTAGGATATGTGAAAATATCTTATGTAAAGAATGATTGAGAAGATGTATGTCAGCTAAGTGCACAGACGAGAAATGTTTGATCTGCGACTCTAATGAATAAACAAGCACTTTTATGGTTTTCTCCCAATTTAGGTTTCCACGCTACAACTTAGTGTTCTTTTGTGTGGTATGTTATGTAATGATCTTTCTTACTGCATGAATGAATGATTAATGTTAAGTAAATGAATGATAAGATGCATCGTTAGTAGAAAACATGATAACGGATTTGGTTTGTGTCATGAATATGATTGTCTATTTTTGTCGCAACATGTGCTTTGTCGATATGTTGAAGTATGATCTATCGATGTATGGTCTATTGATGTACTCTCTATCAAGGTATGTGTTAGTATAAATCCCCTTCACCACTGCAGAAACCTAGTTCTTTCATCTCCCATAGGTACTTCGAGTGAGACTTCATCTGCTCTACAGGTGTTTCCAAAAGGATTCAACACCTTTCAGGACTGTATCTTGGGGTTTTTTGTTATAAGTTAGTATGAACTTGGGTTAGCGTGAGTTTCTTCCAACAATTCCTTCACATTAAAAGACATTGTCTCTTGCAGCAAAATTGGATCTCGTTTGTTTTCTTCCATTAACCTCCTAAGTGCGGTTCTTTTGGGAGAACCACCAAACCTTGTGATATTGAAAGATAAAATAATCATTAAGAACCCAGTGATTGGGACATGCTTTCTCTAAGAGCCCCATCATAAGATTTTGAGTGAGAATATTTTTCCAAAGCTAAGCTTATAGAGGTAATGGATGAAATATTATGGTTGACAAACCTATTTTGAACAATTGAAGGAAGAGAGTCAAGCTGCTCATTGTTTTTATTTTTATTTTTATCCCGCCTTTTTCTCCTAGTGGTTGCATTTGGATGTCAAATCGAGGATATGGGAATAGAATCAAAATCCAAAGAGCATATTCTTGAAAATATAGGCATTGGATCTTTAACTATTAGGGGGCCTATTCTAGCACTATAGGAAACTGACTACCCATATAAGGCCTAGGAATTAGAAATAGGGAAGGAAGAAATAGAAAAAGGAAAAATCTTCTCAGGGGCAGGTAGAGGAATAGAGCTCAGAAAAATCATTAATAAAGAGACCATGAGAATAATCAAAATCCTTGTCTTTTGTGCCACTTACTTCTCTTAAATCCTTTAAATTCCAAAACTCATCATTATTCTCAATCACAAGAGGCCTTGGATGGAAAATAGGCAAACTTGCATTAGCCTATTTTTCCCTAAAAAATAAAGGGACTTGTGAATTTGAGCAATCAAATTCATAGGAGACATTGGGAAGATTAGGTGAAACTAGAACCAATATATTTTTCCTTAATAAAAGGGAATCTTCTTTCCCATAGCATTTATCTAAAAATAAAGAACAATTTATCTCATCAACAATCTCTTCTAAGGAAAGAAAATTTGGTAAGAGAGGAATTGAGCACTTTAAGTTATTCAGAAATGATGACACTGACTCCTTATTGAAAGGAATGGGAAAAGAAACATTGGAATCCAAAACTGCATACTCATCCTTTGAAGGAGACGATTAATAGCAGGTGCCATCTTCAAAGGAAAATATGTCAGGACATTTATTTCTCAAATGTCTCGTGGCTCAACATACTAGACACCAAAAGGGTATGTGTCAGTAATCTAGCCTATTAATAAAAGAGACGTCATTCCAAATAACTTTAATCTCCTTAGGAATACCCTTCAACGAGTCCAAATCCATTAAAATCCTTGGCATTCTTTTATTTATGGACATAAGGGTTCCTCTCCAACTAGAATGAAATTTCCAATAGAACTAGAAACCACCATGAAAGCTTGGAAAGTCCAAGTCTGAAGAGGTAAACCAAGCAAAAGAAACCATAAATGCCTCTGGGTCAATTTTCCTTCCATGGGTCAAACTAGAATGCCATTTACAGAGAATCATGGGCCCAATACTGATTCAAATTTTTTTGTAAACTATCTTCTGAAAAAAAATGGAAGCTAATCCACCCATTCATGAGCATAGTGACTTGAGGACTATAATCAATCAATGGCTTCCAATATTTTGTCATCCAGTCAATTATATCAATCCTTGGCAATTTTATATATTCAAATATACCAAGTAGAGTGTTGGTGGTCAAGATTCAAACCATATTAAATGTAACGCCCTTACCAAGCACACAAAGTGCCCTACCTTTCTTTACCTTCTTTTGCTTAATGTGCATCATGTTCCTGGATGCCTCTCATTGAAATTCCCTCTACTTTGATTGCTAATAGGAGGAAAACCAATATATTTATAAACCAACTCATCTGTGCAACCCTGAGATTATCCCACAAAGCACGAAATCAGACCCGAAGAAAGAATCTGATGAGAGGAATGAATAGGGACCAGAAACGTTACATTAGTTTTAAAACCATTCAATGAAGGGCTACTCCTGAAATAGCTAACATCTTCCTTATAAGATTCTTGACCTAGTAAAACCTACAAGCTAGGGTTATCCACTAGATTTTTCCTCCAAAAGAAATCTTGAGTAGAAAGGGAAAAAACCACTTTTTCGTTAGGGTTTGTTTTGACCAATCTAGAAAAGCACCAAGGTGAAACCTTTTTTACTCCCTCTGACAATTTTCTAGGTGTCACATGCCCTCTAGCCTTCAATATGACACCTATTGAATATGTGCCCCCTCTGAATATCTACCCAAAACTCATTTTCAAGTGTCTTTTGAGTAGGGCCCCTCTTAGACCTATTTGGAACAAAAATATTGCCTTCACCAACCATGTAGCTAAACTAAACTAGGTTAGATCTAGTCGAATACACCTATAAAAAGAAAGAAGAAGAAAAAAATTTCCACTTTATTTACTTGGTTGGTACTAAGTGTTCCTTGTGGAAGACAAACTCGAAGTGGCCTAGAAAGACCAAAAAAAACCTCATAACCATACATCTGAAACACTCATCTCAATACTTACATCTGAAAACCCTCATCTCCTTCCAAAAAAAGTATTATATATTGTGAGGTCATAAATCAACTCAACTTCAAATGGCCAATTTGTCTATTCATATTTATTTACACTCGAGTTTATTAGGGAATCTACCAAGCACCCATAGGTATCAAATATCTCAAGAGGAGGAGAAAACCCATTTTTAGAGTGTAGATGTTGCGGAGACATTTTAATTTATCTAATTTGTGTAGTTTTTTATATATGTAGTTGTAAATGTTTACAATCACAGTAGCTAGGTGCTCTACATCCTAGAGTAACGCTACACCATGTCAACTAAAAAAACATGTTGTCAAATAATAATTGAGAATAAAATAATATAATCCCAAAATTAAAACTAAATGAAAAGTAATAAAACAAAAATTATAATGAAATGGAAAGCAATTAAAAATCCATACTTAAAAAATAAAAAATTAAAACCAACATTGATCCTCTTAAACTGAAACTTACATGTAAAATATTTTAACATGTAAAATATTTTAATATATAAAAAATCATGATTAAAAAAAACAAATTGCACCCTCTATATGCTTGGTAATTGGGGTTTAAGATAGATCTACGCTGGTTTTTAAATTTAATTTGAGTTGACATGTTATTTTTTATAGTATTTTATTATTTTGTAAAAGGGACACATATCAACTTTAAAAAGATCAAGAAAGAAGTTACACATCTCCAAGTGCTTAGAAATGTTTTAGATAAATCTATACTAGTTTAAATTTAATAATTTGAAGTGACATGTTATTTTTTATAATATTTTATTATTTAAAAAAGTGAAATTAGGAGCAAAGCTGCTTATACATGGGTGAATCCACGGACCTGGGTAACACTTTTTGGCAAGCGCATTTCGGCAAAAACAGAAAAATGCACCTCGGTCGAGGGCTTGTTAAGCCCTCGACC
>LPNX010382303.1:309469-364486 GCA_001517045.1 Pseudotsuga menziesii
AGAGAGACAGCGATCCGGATCGATTTCTCCTCAGGTAGGGCGATTTCAGGGACTGCTTCTAACTTTTTAACAAATTTCGGGGGCGGTGCTGATTCTGTTCTCTTCCCTTGGGACGAAATCAACCTCCTGAATGCAACTTCTTCCTCAGAAAGATGGGGGGGAGGAGGTTCCCCTCCTCCTGCGGCGCTCATGGTGATCGAGGGGAACCCTAGCTCACCTCAGGGCTCGCGCTTCAGATCTGCGCAGGTGACCAGCGTGAGGGAGGCGCATACCAGCCAAAAAGGTTCATCCCTTGCATTGAATTTAACCACTAGGGAATCCCATATATTTGAATTTTTGAAATATATTTTTCAAAAGTTCATGTTTCACACCTAAATATCCATGTTTCTTAAAACTAGCATCAAATGTGAAACATATGTTTTTGGTTCATGGCATACCAAGTCTTTGGTAGGCTTGAGTTTTGTTTTGTTTAAAACAAAAATACTGCAACCTTGAGATTTTCCAGTAAAAGAAGCTCCTGTACAATAATATTTTCCTGTGATTTGTAGAGAACAATTACACCAATTTGGTATCTGGGAATACCATACTCTAACATCATTTTGATAAATTCAAAAGCCATTTTTGTTTCATATAGATTGTAGTAACTATTAAGAGAGTAGTTCACCTCATTGGCGTGAGCATATGTATGCAAAAAAACAGAGGTGGCATTCCTCACAAAAGAGGAAGTCAGTCAATCTCCCTATAACCACCAGTAATCCTTCCTCCGTAGAATAACTCGTTTGGTACGGTTATTAACCTCGAATGGCATCTATATTGTATCATTATTGAATTACATCCCGCTTTCACCAATCGAACAAATAGTGCCCTTGTAAGATCATGAAAGGAAGGAGATGCTTTAGATTCATTTTCACCTTTTTCAAATGAGCAATTCTTGATGTATTTTCTATGATCGCTTGCTGTTTTAGACTCTCCCTTCACAAATATCAAATCTCTTGAGTAAAGCTAGCGGTAACTGAGAAGGATCTCCAACAGTAATAAGATTCATGTAGGGAAACGGAGAAAGAGGAAGCAAGATTACTGTGGTTATGGTACTTGTGAGCACTCATCAAGAATACAAATTTGAAACGTGTTTCCCTTCAAGATTGGAATGATTGTCGAATAACAAGTAACACAAACCATTTCTACATCTTTGAGTTTCTTCTTCTGTTTGGCTCTCTTCCCTTCTCTTAAAGATTTCAGCTTCTCTTGAATTTCCTATCTCTCATTGAAAGATGCTTCCCTCATTTGCTCATTCCTTTTTTTCAGGGTAGCATATTCAACACCATTTACATATTCGACACAATTTACATCTAATATAATGCAGAAAGAGTAAGGAACAATATTTCTCGCAATTCTCATGATGCTACCCACTTTAATAAAGTCATTAAAACCAAGCTCCAACAAACGTGACAGAACGGTGTCCATTGCAACATTGGTTGCAACAGATATAAAAATTCTCATTGCATGCCTATCCTTTAAAGTACTCATGAGAAGGATGATTTGACATATTTCTGGCTTCGATGGCAGCAATCCCGGATTTGAACAGTTAAAATTTGTGAACCATTTTTCCATGGTGTGGACAACTTTTTCTTGATCTTCAATTAGATTGTACTTTATATGATAAATTGATCTTCCATCCTCCACACCAATCCCTTCATGTTTCTTTGACTCAATATGCAACTTGGATGATCTTCTTTCCAGTTCCCATGTCACTATGATTCAGTTGTTCCTTAGAAGAATCCTGAAAGTCATGTGCAAAGCAGGTATCCTCTTTACATATCTTTGTGTGTTCAAGACGATGTAACCTGTACATGGTTTGAATGATCTCAGTTTCCTTGCCCAACATAGAAGGGCCTCATCTAATCTGAATGTAGGAGAGTATGGGTAATAGCCTTAGAGCACCTCATAAGGCTAATTATCCTTACCTATTTAAGTCCTACTGGTTTCTCCTCACATGTTGACTTTTTATAGTGTTGCCAGGGCACGTTAAAGAAGATAAAACATTCACATCGTTAAACCTTTCTTTTTGCATTGTTAACATCTTCCTCTAAGCAATTTCATCATCTCACTCAACGCATTGGCTATTCGCACTCGTCGCATTGGATATTCTCATACCCTTTGATATCACTTGCACGCATGGAAAAGATAAGACCTCTGGGTATTGGATGTAATGACCTACACATTACTTTATTTTTTCTGTTTGCATGTTGAATGCCTTTGTGTATTGGAGATAATGACCTCTTCACATGGTTAATTTCTTTGCCCTCTTGTAATCCACCGAACGTCTCTGTATTTCTTTGCTGAGAATAACATTGTTTTTATATTTTGAAACTCGAAGGGAAGTAGGCAATTCTGAACAAAGGCCTCATCCCTCCTAATTCGAACAGTTCTTAAAATGTCATATTATCTTGCCATGTACCCTGAGAACTGCTGCTCCCCAACACGACGTCCTCTGCTGCACTCTTCAATACTAGCAACTGCCATCATTTAGTTATAGATATATCCATAGAAAATTTTGCCTCCCGTAAGTGCTTCGCCATCAATGACGTGTGAGTTATTGGCCTTGCCTCTGTTGCTATCCATCATATTAATTAAACGTTCATTTTCTTCATACATCTGAATATGACCATTACGGGAGTTACTGCGAACAGATCCTATGGCAACCAAGGCGGGGAATGGGATTGATCCAAGGAAGTTGAGAATGCAAAGGAGACTCATTGCCTTGAAAAGCAACGTCCAATCCTTTCCTTGAGCCAGAGACTTCAAAGTTGTTTTTCCAGTGTTCCAGGCAAATCTTATAGATAGGAAGACATTCTGTATAGTTTATTTCGAGATTTCAAAAGCTAAGAGTAAAGAATCTTTTCAATAGCATATCCTAACACCACAGAGATCAGAAGCAGTAGTTGAGCTGCAGCACATAGAAAAGTATATCCAGATAAACAAAAATAGTAGAGAACAACTACCAGAGCCAGGATTATGGTAAATGTGTGCTTCTCATCTCTCTATAGGAGTAAATCTACAACTCTCTCACCACTGAGCAATTTGTAAAGCTTGTATGGCTGATCACCACTCATTACACCGAGCACTCCAGATCTTAAATGTTGGAAAGACTCGAGTGTCATCCTAATACATTCCTTGAGAGATACTATAGGTGAATAACTGATATACTTTTGGGCTATTAAACCTTCTAGCAGCTGTGCAGCTGTGGCTATTAGCATTAATAGAGTGCCTTATCTATTACTACCATTTTAACATTGTCACAACAGGTCACTGAGTAACCTTACTCCATTAGTTTTGAACCTGTAACCTCCAAAAATAATAACACGTGTTCTTAACCATTAAACCCACTAAAATAACTTTGAAAATACTTTCACCAAAGCCAAATATATCTTTATAAAAGCTTTTTATTCTTTTAAACTTTAAACTTTAACTTTTCCATGTAATTTCCAACTTCCTATTGATGAATGGGTTTTTTTGTAGTTGATAAAGAGTATGCTATTCTTTCAATTGAATAGTCACATCACTGGTTTCAAATCCAACTTTCCCTCTTTTACTATGAAGTTTTAACTATTTTGCTGGCAAAGAGAAATTCATTGTTTATTTTCATATTGGTGTATCTCAGACTCAGATTTTGACATGTGTGTCGAGTTCACAATCCTAAAAAATTTTATTATAAACCTTTTCTTGGAGTCAAAATGTTAACCCGTCTTATATCGAAAATTATGCTCAAAATGTTTTTTGGGGGGCAAAATTATAGATCACGTATAAGAACATGCTCTGCTCAAATATATCAGCTTGTCTTGGATCTTAGTTTTAGTTATATAGAAATTTAAGATACTAACCGATGTTGGCAAGATTCATTAGCAATAAAAATATTTTAATTTAAGAAAAGTGTTCATTGGTTTCGATACACTATTTAGCATCTCACAAAACTGACGATTTTGCCACTAATTTAATTGTAGGTTAACTAATGATAAAAAAAAGCTTTCACGAATGATAAAAAAAATCTTTGAAACCCAAGACAAAGATGCATTCCACTTTGAATAGTTAACAAAAACCTTAGATCCATAAAGTACAAGGTACTATTAACTAAGGCATGTGCTATGTTTAGAGAGCATCTCATGCCTTTTTTACGAGGAGAAAAAGGCAAAGGGATAGGGGTTACTTTTCCTTACACTTTTGGAAGGGATGAAAGGGTTAAGAGCCCTTCTAATTGACATTGAGAAGAAGGTATTGGAGAATAGGTTTAATATCTATCTAGTCTATATACAATAGAATTTGTAGGTCTTGTAGGTCATTAGGATATTTTTTATAAACTTCCAATATAAGCCATATAAAGTTTTTGGCATGTCAATTGTTTTTAACATGCCTAGAGTCTTGATGCTTTTGAGAGCATGGATTGTTTCATGGGATAATGATGATACCATATAAGATTTGTATTTATTTGATATACCCTCTATGCTCAAATGAGATGATTTGATGCATGAATGGGTAGAGGAAATTACCTATAACCTTGGTAACTATCTTGTAGATGACATTATAGAGGGAGTTGGGGTGAAATTTTTCTATTGAGTTTATTTCAATTTATTCTAGGATGAGACATAGGAAGGTGGCATTGATTTCCTTGAGAATCCCCCTTGTTCATCTATAGTCTTCTACCACCCTGTAGACTTAGTTTCCAATGCCCTCCTAGTAGACTTGAAACAATCCTATTGTGAATCAATCTAGTCATGGGGCATTTTTGGTGCCCATGTCTTTCACAAATTTAGTGATCCCCTCATAAGTTAGTTGCTGGCATAAGGAGGATGTTTTAATAATTCATGAACTATTCCGGGATGTTCCTAAGGATTTATTCCATTGTTCAACTTATGTCCTATGAGGATTTTCCTAAAGGCTACCAAGGTAGTTGGTGATCTTTTATTCTACCTCATCATGGATTTCCATTTTGGTTCCTTTTGTATTGTGTAAGAAGTGTACTTTATTATGATTTCTCCTTTACGCAGCGATTTGGTGGAACAATCACATATTTTTGTTACTCTCTTTGAGACAATGAACTTTAGATTTCTTCTTCCATAGACATTTTTTTCATTGGTTGAAACACTCTAATTATTAGTTGAAGGTTTTGACACCTCCCTCCAAGCTATTCTCTTATTTTTTGAGGCCTTCAGTCATTACCATGTATTTTTTTTTGTATTGTAGCCATTTTTTTCTCTAGTTTCCAATATGTCTTTGAAGATATTTTATGAACTCATATTTGTTCCATCATTTGAGTTTGTACTTAATGTGTTTGAGTTTTTTTCATATTTTGTACATTTTGGTTCCTTGGATGTTGTTTTCCTATTCCCACCATTCCCTAATTTTTTTCTTGAAGTGTGGTTGAGTGAGATAGAATTTCTAAAACTTGAATGGAGTGGCTCATGGGGTTCTATTTATCTCCCATTACAGGGATATGGACCAATGTTTTGAACCTATGCTAGGTAGAACCCCTACTACTACATTGTAACATTTTTCCAAAAATACTATAAGAGCAAGAATATATCCACCCCTACTTCTATTCTTTGGGTCCCTATCACTTGTTGTCCTAAATCTACAACCCATTTAGTGAGGGAATGTCTATAAGCCTTAGAGAGTTGATGATTTGTTTGAAGCATTGATTTTCTTCTCCCAATTTCATAATTCCTTTCATATTTTTCGTGGGGATGTTATGAGATTTAAGTATTCCCCAATAATCCATTATTTTACCTATATCATTTCTCCCAATGCTTTTAGGGAATTGATGAAGGCTCCTTTAAGGTAGGGAAATGGAGGTCCATAGATGTTGATTTTTTTTCTTTGATCTTTGGATTCTATTTTCAGAAAGGTTCCCAAGATGAAACTTGTTGTCATTATTTGAGCTATATTCCATATGTTGGTTATGGAGCCTGATCTTCCTGATTCAGATATTTTGTTGTTCAACTGTGTTTGTACCCCAGTTGTATATGTTTTGTAGGTGGATTGTACACACCTCCGAGCGAAGGGGCATTGACTCCCACCCCTCCCCGCTCGCAGGGGTCTGGGGGAAAAGCCCCCAAAATAAAATTTTGGGTTGTTTGTTGAATAACGGTTTACACGCCCATGGTGTTGGGTAGCTTGTGGCATTTTCCCATGATAATCCATCTTTAAAAGGAAGGAAATGTAATAAGTTTGTGTATTGTAGTATTGTACTGTGAGATATTGAAGACGAAGTCGTAGCAGATGTGTTGTAGGTTGTATCCCTTCATTTTGTTGGATGGCATAATAAAAAGGATGTTATATTTTTAAAATTAAGCTAGCATAACATTAGGATCTTTAACTGTGAGAACAACAAGCACAACAATCAAACACAAGAGACAATGAACACAGTGTTTTTCCTCGGGGAAACCATAAATGGAGAAAACCCCACAACTTCCTCAGAGATAGAATCGGCACCAAAGTGAAACCCAAAAACAGTAAGATGATCTCCCGACAGTAGTAACCTCTTTCTTCCTTTCCCCAGTGTCTTTCTCTTCCTCAACTATGCACTACAACTGAGTGCGAGTGAGTGTGTGATAAATAGAGAGGCTAGCTCTCTATTTATACTAATTCTCGACTTGACTAAACCCAACTAGGGCCAACTTCACTAAGTGAGTCTAATAACCCTAGTGCCCCAGAACTGTGGGGACTTTAACCCTTAGATAATAGGAGAGTTAACCACCTTGATTTGACATGACTTCTTTACATTATAGAAACTTCCTGATAGGAACATCGAGGCATGACATGACTCAAGTACATTACAAATACATCCCGAAATAAACATCGGGTTACAATACATAAGAAATACAAGTGAATACATTTCAAAGTTACAATTACATCAACACTCCCTCTTAACTAGGAAGGTATTCTCTCGACACAATTTATCAGCACAAGTATTCTTCTCTGTATCATCTGGATCATCATCAATTCTTCGTCATCTTCACCTTCAAGTCATCTCTATCTTCAAGTCACCTTCATCTTCAAGTCATCTTCACCTGGATCTGGATCATCACTGGATCTGGATCATCATCACTAGATCTGGATCATCCCTCGATCTGGATCATCTTTGGAGCATCTTCTCTGGATCTGAATCATCCCTCGATCTGGATCATCTCTGCTAGATCATCAACACTGAATCTTCACGGGTGCTATCTCATGATTCTTCTTGTCACAGGAAGTTCTACAGAGCCAACCCTTTTTCATGCTGGTTGTAGGCCTACCCTCCGTGTAGGTCTTGTCCAACACTTATATATGAACCTAAGTCATAATGGCCCACCCAACACTTACATCTGATCATGTAGTAACCAATCCTATAATCATATCAGAAAGGCACGCCCAACACTCACATCTGACCATGTGGTAACATAGCCCACAACCTTGTCAGAAAGGCCCAGCACTCACATCCGTCAACCAATGTCGAAATGGCTCATCACTTACACTCGGCCATGCGAGGAACCAATCCTCCATGCCGAAAGGCTCTGCACTTATATCTGACAACCAATGTTAGAAAGGCTCAGCACTTATATTCGACACATGTGAGGAACCAATCCAACATGCATGTTCGAAAAGGCTCTGCACTTACATTCGACACATGCGAGGAACCAATCCAACATGCATGTTCGAAAGGTCATGCACTCACATCTAATCATGTAGGAACCAATCCTACAGTCATATTAGAATGGCCCCCAGTCCCATACTGAGCTATCTGGTAACTGACCGGGTGCCTCAATTCCCAGAATGGCATTCAGCACTTACTTCTGATCATGTAGGAACCAATCCTACAGTCACATCAGAATGGCTCAGCACTCACATCTGACATGGAAGGAACCAATCCTCTCACCATGATAGAATGGATCAGCCCTTACATCTGACCATGGAAGGAACCAATCCTCTCATGTTAGAATGGCTTTGGGTCTCATCATTTCCCTTTGGAGGAAACCTCGATTTGGAGAACACCAAGCTTCTCCCTGAAGTATTTGAACTTCACCCTAGCCAACGGCTTCGTCAACACATCATCTATCTGTTCCTCCGTCGCAACATACTAGAGCTTCACTGCTCCCCTCTGCACCATATCCCTGATATAGTGATACTTGATCTCGATATGCTTCAACTTGTCATGGAACACTGGATTCTCTGACAACTTCACGCAACTCTAGTTGTCACAATGTATACAAGTAGCATCTATCTGGAGATCAAATAAATCAGACAGTAGCTTCCGCAGCCATACTACCTCACAACTAGCTAAACAAGCTACGACATACTCTACTTCAACTATACTCATTGCCACACAGGATTACTTCCTGCTAAAACAAGAGATCACACCTGATCCCATACTGAAACAACACCCTAAAGTGCTCTTCCTATCGATGGCACTGCCTGCCCAATCTGAATCAACATAACCCTCCAGGTTAATCTTCTGATTCACCTCATACTTGAGCCCATAATCAATTGTACCTCTCAGGTACCTCAGAATATGCTTTGCAGCAATCAAGTGAACATGTCTCAGATCTGTCAAGAACTGGCTCAAGGTGTTCACAGCAAAGCAAATGTTTGGTCTCGTGTTCGTTAGGTACATCAAGGACCCAATCATCTGACGATACATCGTAGCATCAACCGTTTTTGATGAAGCATCACTCAATAGCTTCAGGTTCGATGTCATAGGTGTGGTCATGGCCTTGCAGTCCATCATCCTGAATCACGTCAGGATCTCTATTGCATACTTCCCTTGTCCGAGGGAGATTCCATCCGCATTCTGCCACACCTCCATACCTAGGAAATAATGCATCATACCCAAGTCCTTCATTTCGATCTTGGCAGCAAGCTTTCTCTTCGTATCAACAATCAACCCATCCATACCTGTTACAAACAGATCATCTACATACAGTAGGAGCATCACTGAGTTGCCATCTTCAACCTTGTAGTAAAGGTTGGAATCTACTTTACTCTTGGTAAAGCCCAAACTGGATAGAAAGCTATCAATTCTGCCATACCATGTCCTAGGTGCCTGTTTCAAATCGTACAGGGATTTCTTCAATCCGCACACATGAGAATCCCTGTCATGTGTCTCAAAACTGAGTGGTTGTTCTACATACACCTCCTCTTCCACTACACCATTCAAGAAAGCAGTCTTGACATCCATTTGGTGTATCTTCCATTTCATTACTATAGCCAAAGCAAGTACGAATCTGATGGAAGTGTATCTGGCTACAGGTACAAAGGTTTCTTCATAATCTATTCCTTCCTTCTGTGAGAAGCCACGAGCCACAAATATTGCCTTATATTTCTCTATGCTACCATCTGCAGTATGCTTGATCTTGTTGATCCATTTCGAAGTTACAACCGACTTCCCTTCTGGTCTTGGGACAACATCCCAAACATCATTCTTCATGATCGATTGATATTCTTCGATCATAGCATCCTTCCATTCTTTTTGTTATGTCGCTTTTTCATAGTTGGAAGGTTCTTTATTGATAACATCACATAGTAAGGCTATGTATCCGGAGCATGATCTGGTTCTCTTTATTTCTCTATGATTCTCTTCTGGAGCCCCATATCTTTCCACACCTTGGATAATTTCTCATACCCAAGCAGGTTTCCTCTTGTGAGGATTCTTCTCCTGAGGTGGATCTACAAGTCTTTGTGGTTCTTCAAATTCTCGATCTTCTTCTTGAATTTCTTCGTTCATGGTTGTATCATGAATTCTGGGTGCTTCTGCTTTGTCAGGTTCTTTAGCAGGTCTCTTTTTGGATTTGTTGTAAGCTGTGTCTTCATGAAATGTTACATCCCTGCTGATGTCGATCTTCTTGAACCCTGGGAAGTATATTCTGTAAGCCTTCGAGCTTTCAGAGTATCCCACAAATATACCCATCTTTCCTGAAGGATCTAGTTTTGTTCTCTTCTCTTTTGGAATGTGTATGTACACTGGATAGCCGAATATTCAGAGATGGCTGACTTCTAGTTTCTTGCTGGAGAAGAATTCTTCAGGAGTCTTGTTCTCGAGTACTCTTTCCAGATTATGGTTCTGTACATACACCGATGTTCTAGCATCTTCAGCCCATAGATGCATGGGAAGATCCTGATCATGAAGCATTGCTCTTGCAGCTTCCATGATAGTTCTATTCTTCCTTTCTGCAACCCCATTTTGTTGTGGATTATAAGGAGTGGACAACTCCCTCTTAATCCCTGATTCTTTGCATAATTCTTTGAATTCATTTGATGTGAATTCTCCGCCATTATCTGATCGAAAGGTCTTGATCTTCTTTTCTGTGTGGTTCTCAATCAAGGTTTTGTATTCCTTGAACTTGCTGAAAACTTCATCTTTGTTTTTCATGAAGTAAATCCATGTCTTCCTAGAAAAATCATCAATAAAAGAAACATAGTATACATACCTGCTTAGTGAACTTGATGACATTGGTCCGCATACATCGGAGTGGATGATTTCCAAGATTCCTTTTTCCTTGTTCTCGCTACTTGGAAATGTTTTCTTTGTATTCTTTCCTTTTGCACATCCTTTGTAGACCCCTTCATGTTTTGCTTGAATTTCTGGAAGACCTTCAGTAGCTTTGCTTGCAAGTGGTAGTACTTTGTAATGCACATGTGCAAGCCTTCTATGCCAAAGTTCATTTGGCTCTATTGTGTCATGGACCAAAGCTTGTTCTGGATGGCCCTTCAATTTGTATAATCCTCCTTCTTGTTCTCCAATTACTTTTGCATCATCAATAGTCTTTCCTCTTGACCACATGAGGACTTGGCCATCTACAAATGCAACCCTCATGCCTTTTGCATCCAATGCTGATATGGATAGAAGATTCTTCTTCAGTCCTGGTATAAACAAGACATCCTTCATTTTCATAGACTTTCCAGAGTCTAGCTTGTAGGAGGATTCACCACTACCTTTTATGGGATATTGGTAGTCATCCCCAAGTTTCACCTTATGGGGTGAATTATATTCGGATAGTTTCTCAAAGGATTCCTTGAAACCTTTCATGTGTTTGGAAGCCCCACTGCCAATAAGCCAATCTTTGCTTCCATGAGTGACAGTTCCCGTGAGAGCGGAGATCATAACATATTCATCTTCACTTGAAGAGTCATCACTTTCTTGTTTTACTCTCTTCCTGGGAGGATCATCGTCCTCAACAGTGTGAGCATGATGTATTATTTTGGAGTTCCTCTTCTTCTTGGATCCATTCTTATTCATGGGACAGTTTCTAGCATAATGTCCTATTTCATCACATGTATAACATCTGAGTTTGGATGGATCCCTTCTTGCAATGTTATTTTTCTGATGAGAATGCTTACCTTGGTGATGATGATTTTCCCTTCTTCCTTTCTTGGAGTGTACTGTGAGAGCTTGATCTTCACTTCCCATATTTTCTTCTCGAGCTACTATCCAAGCTTCTTCTTGAGAACATTCTTCCCATAGTTTATTGAACTTGACTAACTTCTTTCTAGCACATATTCCTTGGATGAAAGAATCCCATGACCTAGGGAGGCCATTCAAGGTTGTCATCACAATTTCTGCATTCTCCACTTCTTCATCTACTGCTTCAAGTTGTTCTTTGATCTGGGAGACCCTTGTGAAGTATCATTGGATGGTCTCCTCATTCTGAATCTTTACATTCTTCAACTAGTTCCTTAGAGTCATCTTTCGATTGTTGTTCTTTCCTTCAAACAGTTTGGTTAGGGCATCAAACATGGCTTTAGGTGTCTTGAGGGAGGACACCTGTGGAATGAGGTGATCCTTGATTGAATCAGCAATGATCCTCTTTTCCATAACCAACTTCTTCTTATGTAAGGCCTTGGCCTCATCTCCCTCTGGAACTGGAACCTCCTCACTGATATAGGAGTCCAACTAATTTTCTTCCAGGACCAGGGAGATCCTATACTTCCAGGCTCGGAAGTTATCAGCTCCCTCAATCTTTTCATCAAGCTTGGTATGATGAGACATATTAACTGAGAACCTCAAATGTAAATACAAAATATTTAGATCTTACCAGGTCAAGATGTCGGATCTGGATTTGGAGATGAAATCCTGCAGTGCTGGTTGAGGAGCAGATTAGGGTTTTTCTTTTCTGGAGTTTTGTCCAACCAAATGATTTGAATTTGATCCCTAACTTCAATTTTAGGGAGGAGATCAATCCAAGCCTGGGCTCACTAAAAAATTCCACTTCTGTGAAAAGCCCTAATTTCTGGCAGTAGTGTCGGGTCCAAAACTAAAAATCCTCAGAATTGGATTCTGCTTTGATAGAAAGATGCGCCCTAGGGAGGAGAGTTATTCAACCCTACTTTTGCTGAAAATATGTGGAGAGAGATCCACAAAATAGGAATTCCTAGTTCCTGCAGCTGCATAGTGTCTTCTTCTCAGGTTGATTCCATGTTAGATTTTTAACATTAAGCTAGCATAACATTAGGATCTTTAACTGAAGGAAAAACAAGCATAGCAATCAAACACAAGAGACAATGAACACAGTGTTTTTCCTCGGGGAAACCATAAATGGAGAAAACCCTACAACTTCCTCATAGATAGAATCAACACCAAAGTGAAACCCAAAAATAGTATGATGATCTCTCGATAGCAGTAACCTCTTTATTCCTTTCCCCAGTGTCTTTCTCTTCCTCAGCTATGCGCTACAACTGAGTGTGAGTGAGTGTGTGATAAATAGAGAGGCTAGCTCTATATTTATACTAATTCCCGACTTGACTAAACCCAACTAGGGCTGAATTCACTAGGTGAGTCTAATAACCCTAGTGCCTTGAAACTGCGGGGACTTTAACCCTTAGACAATAGGAGAGTTAACCACCTTGACTTGACATGACTTGTTTACATTATAGAAACTTCCTGATAGGAACATCAAGGCATGAAATGACTCAAGTACATTACAAATACATCCCGGAATAAACATCGGGTTACAATACATAAGAAATACAAGCGAATACATTCCAAAGTTATAATTACATCAACAAAGGACTGACAATTTTTGTGGATGTAGCTCATCTTTAGTGAACCACATTATACCGGTGTCTCTCTTGTACTGTGTTTATGTGTTTTACATTTTCATCTTGTTTATTCTATTTCTCTATGATTATGTTTTTCTAACACCATACCATGGCCATACCTCCTACCATGTTATTAGATCACTTTGCAAGGAGGTCACTAGTGGTTCAACACTTCTTTGTTATATTTAGCATGGTTTTAGAGCCACAATTGGTTTCTTGTAGAAGGATTATATTTGGTATCTCTTGTAGGGATGCGTTTTTCAAGAAGTGGTACTTTCATTTATTATTGAAGCCTCTTACATTCCAAGATATGATTTTCATGATGAATTAGATGGATGGTGGATCATGTACTTATCTAAGAGGGTCCAAGTCTAACCATAGTCGATGCATACAAAGCACATTTCTTATAATTTCCGTATATTAGTCCCCTCTACAATTTACCCTTTGTTTTTCTTTATTTTCTCTTGATTTAAGGGGGATTGATTTGATGCCTAATATGTGAATATAGTACATATTGGGGATTTTCCCTGTTTTCTCAAGGTCCTTGTTGCATTATCTCCTTGTATAGTTATGTTATTGTCTCGAGGGGGGGGGGGGGGGGGTTCTTCAGATATCCAGGCGCAAATTTTTCCTAGAGTAGGATCTCGTCATATTGGATATCTCCATATCTTGTTATGGGTCATTAGAGTCTTGTTTGGCATCACTTAATGATATTTGTTCCTCCTCTTATCTAGCTTGTATCTACATGAGGCATACCTAATCTATAACTTTTTTCTTCTTCTTTTGATGTCTAGGTACTCTGTTGGGCGGGTTGGGTTATATTTTCTTTTGTTTTGTAGAAAATACCTTATTATCTTCTATGATGGTTACTAGTTTCTCCTCTTCTAAGTTTCCCTCATTTTGAATAGGGTTTGATTCTAATTGTAATCTGCCAAAGCTAATTTTCCTTTGTAGTTTCTTAGCATGTGGGGTCAAGCTCTACTTTTACCTAGTTTTACATTTACCTTCTACTTTATAAAGTCCCATCCTCATCTTTCGTCTTTGATCCCTTGTATTTATTTACATCCTCATTTTTGGGGTGGTCTTAGTACAAATGACCATGCTTATGGCACTTTCTGAAATGAAATGGTATGTGCTCATAATATCAGGTCTTGATCCATTTCATGTCCTCATAGTTGATTTGAATGGACTTTGTAAGTGCACTAGAGTAATTGATATAGACATAGATCCAAGTGTAGGAGGTGTATCTTCTTGCTTGGTTTAGTTTTGAGGATTTTACATAAGATACTAGTATATTTCCAATTCCTTTCATTGTTTATTCATCCTGGAATTGTTATGCTAGTGAGTACATGTAGATCCATATGGGTGCCCATATTGAATCTTCTTGTCCTAGATTCAATCTCTTCGCTCAATAACACATATGGATGATGACCAAGTTATATAATTATAGACCATTTTCAAATTCTTAGCCATGGTATTATGTGCTAGTGGGTATGGAAATGAATAATCCTTTGGAGCCTAGATTGAGAGCTACAACATCTTTAAGCTTCCATAATTTGTTTTCCTTCCAAGATATGGCTCTTTGTTTTGGAAAGATTCCTAGAAATTTCCCAATCACTAAATGATCATGGATATATTTTATATAGTTATAAATGCATGTATAAGACCTGGATTCATAGCTCATATTCTTTTTTTTTCTTTGCTCATAAGTTGTCATTTCTATTCTCCTATGTTTTCTTTGGCTATAGTTGTAAGGGGGAGGTTTCATAGGGGAGGTTTCATAGATTATTTCTATATGACAATGGTTTTAAATGAGGCAAGTCCTACCTCTCCCATCTCTACGACAATTTGAAGGGTGGGATTACTATTGTGTTTAGGACCCTAACACAACCATTTCTAGGGTTTCAAATGCTCACTATTTGATACACATCAAGTTAATATGTCAAAATATTTTTAATATATATTATAAAAACTTAGATGTTAGAATCCTATGCGTATCAAAATTTGTCAACTCTAACATTTCTGGTGGATGTTAGAAACTTAACTAATCAAAATTATATTGGTATTATGTTGCAAAACATTGAGTGTTTGCATTTCATTTTTTACATTTACTAGAAAATCAAGCATCCAACACTATAATACGCCATAAAGAGCAATGCATAAACAACATACCAAATGTGTAAAATATCATGTAGTCATTGATAAGTACATGGTTATACAATATTTCTAAACTTATTAACTTGGTCTTTATTTTTTACAGGTTACTGCAAACCATCAAGTCAACTTTCAACAGCTATATCCAAATCAAAATTAAATTACAAATTTCAAACTTTACAAATTGCTACTAAAAATTTCAATCCCGCAAACAAAATTGGTCAAGGTGGCTTTGGTTCAGTCTATAAGGTGATTTACACATTCATTTTATACTAATGACTTCTTAAAATACATGTATAAATTTATATCATCATTGAACAATACATATTGGACATGTTGGCAGGGAGTTATGCTAGATGGAAGGGAGATTGCCGTAAAGAGATTGTTTGTCAATAGAGAAGATAGTGTGAGTGAGTTCTTCAATGAAGTGAATTTGATAAGTTGCGTTCAACATAAAAACCTTGTCAAACTTCTTGGGTGTAGTGTGGATGGACTAGATAAACTATTGGTCTATGAATACATTCCCAACAAGAGCCTTGATCATTTTTTATTTGGTAATTTTCTTATCTATATAAATTTGTTTTTGTTATGTTCAATATTCAAATGTACAGAATTATTGTTGTTGTCAATTATAATTAACCTATTTGAGATATAATTGTACTCTACTACAGATGAAAATATGGGAAATATGTTGGATTGGCAAAGAAGGTTTGATATTATATTAGGAACTGCTAGTGGGCTAGCTTATCTCCACCAAGAATCAGACATTCGCATAATCCATCGAGACATAAAAGCTAGCAATATTCTACTAGACCTCCATTTCAAGCCTAAAATTGCAGATTTTGGGTTGGTTAGATACTTTGATGAAGATCAAACTCATCTCAGCACAGGAATTGCTGGAACTAGGTGAGAATAAATTTAAAAATGATAGAAAAATATTCTTATTAGAAAATGTGGCTAATACTTGTTTTGTTTTAACAGAGGTTACATGGCTCCAGAATATCTCGTTCATGGCCATCTAACAGAAAAGGTTGATGTTTATGCTTTTGGGGTGCTAGTCATGGAGATTATTAGTGGAAGAAGGAATAAAAACCCTATGCATGAAAATGACATACCATCTCTCTTAGCAATGGTAATGATCTCATCATATACACAATCATTTTTTCTTCTTCAAATAAATTGTAATAATATTCAAATATTTATTACATGTATGGTGCAGGTTTGGAACTGTCATCTCTCAGGTATCATTTCAAATATAATTGATCCAAACATCCAAGAAAACTACCAAGAGGCACTTCAAGTTGTTCACATAGCTCTCCTATGCACACAGGCATCTGCAACATTGCGTCCTTCCATGTCTAAAGTTATCATGTTCCTCACCAACAAAGATCCAAATATTCCGAAAGCTAGCCAACCCCCCTTCATAGATGTTATCCATTTACAATCAAATATAAATTTTGGTGTTGCATCAAGCCATTCAAAATCAAACACTAGTGTTGCACCAAACCATTCACATTCAAATAGTAGCACAAGTATTTCAGCTACATTAGAAACACATAATCCAGTACCCAAAAAGGCTTCTTCCTCTACCACTTTAGTGTCATTAAACACTATTTCAACAATCTCATTTGGTCCAAGATGATAGCATGAAAATGTTTCAAAGTGAGAAAATTAGGTAGTAACACATGGTGAAGGATTATTATTATATTTTAATGATACCATGAACACATATTAACATTCTTCAGTGAGAGGGTACCAATTGTTTACTTTACTTTTATTATATTGGAACTAATCTAATGGAAACCTATATGTAATTCTTGTATTGGAATGGAATGAAAAACAGGACCATGTATTTGACATGGAATTTAGGGATCTAATACATTAAACTTTGAATAAGAACAATAATGTTAGAGTGCTACATGAAATGTATGGATCTAATATATTATTAGTGTGTGCATCCAATTTATGGATTTAAAATATTATTAAAGTGTTACACAGAATTTATAAATTTAACGATTTTAAAATATTATAAGTGTTACACACAATCTATAGGTCTAATAATGTGCAACATTCTTTTGCACTTATTAATGTGGAATTAATTCAATAGGAAAATG
Organism: Pseudotsuga menziesii; assembly: GCA_001517045.1. Classification (NCBI taxonomy): domain Eukaryota; kingdom Viridiplantae; phylum Streptophyta; class Pinopsida; order Pinales; family Pinaceae; genus Pseudotsuga; species Pseudotsuga menziesii. The sequence goes on from LPNX010382303.1 coordinate 326,803, forward strand.
TATATTTTCATTTTTATATGAGAACATAACTGATAAAAAAACTTAATTTATAAATGCACTTTGTATATTAATATGTACTAATTAAAATAACAATAAATAAATAAAATAAAATAATTTACAAAAATATAAATTCATTAATTAAATAGCATAATTTATATGAATTTACAATATAACACAATACCTATAATGGAGTGTCCAAAATTATTAAGGAAGAATTTACAATGATCATGGCATCTTTGTAAGGAATGATACTATGATTTTAAGGCCAAAATGTGAAAAGGGCATCTCTCAAAACTCACTCAACTATTTCTATAGGCCAAAATGTAAGGATTTTAGGAAAATAAGGTATACTTAAAATTATAATATTGAAATCCTTGATAAACACAATTATATTAAGGGGAAGGCCAAGTTAATTGGGTCCATACATAACAAATAAAAAAATAATGATTCAATTAATTAAATAGAAAACATTTCTTACCACATTATTATGAACTCTCAGTTATTTCTAACTAATTTATACTTGTACAAATCTTTAGTTCTAAATAAGTACCATAAATATTGAGACCAACACTTATAATGTCAACAAATTCCGTTGCTTATATTCCTTGACAATCATCCTTCATGACACACCTATCCTTTCATGTTAAAGAAATTTGTGCATGATCCTAGTCAAATTCTTGACTGGTCACCCGTTTAGGTAGAAGTAGAAGGATAGGTAAATCCTACATGCATCCTTGACATGGAGCTCGCAATGCTTCATAATTTTAGCCATCACCCAAGTAATATCCAATGGAATAATTGCCAACATAATGATTCATTTTTGCTAGATAAAAAAGCCATAGAGACAAGTAGTAAAACTTATTGTTTTAGTGAATTCGCTTTCTTTTATTTTTTGTCATTCAACATCCAAGGAAAATTTCAAGGATCCATAAATTTCTTAATGTGTAGAAACCTTAGTGAATCTTACTAATTCTTAAATTTGCAATCGTAAAATGTTTGGTATTTTTTTGTAAAAATATTAAAAATTACAAGGACTTTAGTTTTTGGGCATTTTTGGTGATTTTTAGAGTAAATAAAAATTATTCCGTGGAATTTGGGAAAATTGTTTTAGAACAAAATTAGAAACCGGTATATCTTTTTTTTGTAAAAAAATTGAAAATGAAAACTTTCTCCTTGAGCTAAATTTCTCTCCTAAAACTTTCCCTATCAACCTCCATGATAATTTTCAAATCAAAATCCCAAAAGACTGTGATTAAAATATGAAAAACTTGTTTGCCAATGATAATAACAAAAAAGTCATAAATTCGAAGTCTCAAAGGAGAAATTAACGAATGCAAAATTGACCATAATTCTCATATTCTCTAACCTGAAATGCTTACCCTCCCCCTTGAAAAAAAAACAAATTCCATGTGACCAACCTTATTGATTAAACAATTGCAAGTACTACGCCTAAATAGATTCCTTTATTTTCTAGGTGAACTCATTAGGTTTTTATTTCTTCTATTGGATATTAACTCGAGATATGGACCAATTATGGATATTATGATATTCATGTCAAGGTTGTGTATATCATTTATATAGAAATATCCTATTCATACTTGAATTAGTGTTCAATAAAAAATATGAGTAAGATCATACACACATTTCTTTAACATGTAATAATAAACCTAATATAGAATTTATTAGAAAACTCTTATAACTACATATTCAACTTTGATTTAGTGTACTCATTCTATAAACGTCTATGACATTTTAGACATAAAAATGGAAATAATTTCTTAAGCATATATTCACCTACATAGAGAACAGAAAGAATGGATGGAAATAGGCCAAATAGTTCCTTGAACCTCCTTGGGTTACTTTCAATAATTAATGCATACACAACTTTTCTCAAAACAGTCCACCCTGTTTTTTGTTTCAATGGTGGAAGATCCAAACAAGGAATCATATAAACCAATAATAAAATGTGCAAATCTTAAAATTGGGGAAGCCCAGTTAATTCCATTGTATATTATTGCACAATTTTTCATACTAGTTTTAGTATTTCTTAGTCATCTATATAAACCGATATGCATCTAGTTTGTTAAGGTGATGCCCGTTAGCTACATGTGGTGCTACAAAATAATGACTAGTCTATATATGTTAATACATATACATGTTTAAATCCAATATTACCTTCCATTTAAATATTTGTCACATGATTACTATGCTACAATGTCTTAACCCCATTTTGTCAATGATACACAAAGTCTTGCGAATTCATTTTTTTTAAATTTAAAATTAAGGGAATCTAACCCAAAAGATTTGAATTACGTCTATGTTGTCTCCTTCATTTGTTGTATTCCTCCTTTTGTTATACCCTAAACAAAACCAAAGATCCTCACCACCTAGTTGCATAAGAGAAGTAAGGTTCATATCGATATTGGACGATAATGATGCTATATGTGATGAGCGGATTTTGATGATTATAATCATTAGTTACATATTTTAGGGTTATATCGTCATATGTTTTGTAGATTAATTGTTTGATTTTGATGTACTGACTCACTACACAAGAAATGATACATTGCTTATCATTATCATTATGTTATGTCTATGGTATCATATTGGACTCATACTTTCTTTGGTTACATATTTTAGGGTTATATCCTCATATGCTTTGTAGATTAATTCTTTGATTTTGATGTACTAACTCACTACACAAGAAATGATACATTGCCTATCATTATCATTATGTTATGGATGTGGTATCCTATTAGACTCATACTTTCTTCAATACATATGTGGGTTATGGTAATATGATGCGCTTGTGGTTTTATGATAGTATACATTGGCTTATGTTCTTGGTAGTTGGTTACATGCAGTAGATAACATAAACATGAATCGTGTAGGCTTATAAATAGAATACGACTGGTCGCCAACCCAAGCACAAACATATCATAAGGCAGTAGTCCAATATTGGCTTATGTTCTTGGTGATACCCACCTTGGTTAGTTATAGTATAGTTGCCAAAATGGAAAGTTTGTGTTTTTATTTAAGAGATGCCAAACCACATTATTAGTAGTTGTGAGGACTAATACTAAATAAACATGTAAGAGAAAGAATAACAAACTTGCTATTTTCACCTAAATAAAATAAAATTATCAAATTGAACATGAATTAGATGTATAATTCAATTCATAATTCACCATTTGAGAAATAGAATTAGGAGAAACAACAACTTATTGAAATATATTCAATAGAAAGATAATTAAACTTGAAATTATTCAACTGGGAAGATTAAACAATAGCTAGTTGGATCTAATTCCTTTATGGGAGGGTGCTTTGGCCTCCCTAACTATTCAATTTTTCTCTAGACTCACAACAAGATTTGAACCCGAAATCGGACGAGAAAATTCGACACAATCCGACGAAATTGACCTTGTTCAGATTTCACCTTTGTAATTACATATATATATATTTAATTTACCCATGTTAACATCGAATTTCCGACGACCGTCGAATATCCAACTCAAGTAGTTGTATTTTTTACTTCTGTAGTCGAAAATTTGACGACCAGGTTACAAAGGTAAATATGTTACTGTCGTGGGATTTTTGATGATCTATTATTTTTAGAAACTATATATTAGGAATATTCCGACATGTTTTCTATACAAGCGACGGTTTGCAGAAGTCATAATCTTCACATGGACTACTTTACATACAAAAAACCACAATTAGTTCAATTGTTACTATGATTAGAAATAGTGAAGTGTGGAGCTTGATTTTTTATGATCGATAATCATTAGTCAAGCTTGGTATCAGAAAATGTCACAACATAACAATATTCTTGATCCACACGATCAAAATTGTGAATTGTTTGCTGGATTGTGGGATGGACTGAAAACAAAGGGTGATGGGAAATGCTATTGTCCATGTAGTTAATGAAAGGGCTTTAAAAGGAGAAGAATAAAGATCACAACAACCAAAATACATTGTAGGGAATATGGACATGTTGAGGGCGGACATGATTATCGTCCATTGGTAATTTTTTCATTATTTATGTCTTTATATTGATTGTTTTTGTAAATGTATGTATCATTTTAATACTTCTTATATTAACTAGTATCCCTTAATGGTTTCATGTAACTATAAGGAAATACCTCCTACAACATATTTCTCGGAGGATGTGCTTTCAAGAAAAGCACAAGTGGAACATGGAACTATGAATAATGAAGAACAAGTTAATGATCATATTGAAGAAGATGATCATACTGATAACATAGATGAAGATGATAGTACAAATGCGTTGATCCATGATACATTTAATGTTAGAATGGATGATGATGATGATCATGAAAATGATGAATTTGATGATGTTCATTATTTACCTCTTCTTGAGAAGGCATACAAACCCCTTTATGAAGGCTTGATCCAGGATATTTTTGTTCTATGACTTATAAATTAGATTGCATAAAAGAATGTGAATGAAGCTTAAAAACTCAAAAGAAGTAACACATAAACGGAATATAACGAGTGCATATAAAGATGATACACCAAGTGATAACGGAGTTTGTTCCAAAAAGGAACTATGTATTCGGACGCGCTTCTCAAAGGGAGAGGTAAGTTATATAATCTCAGCAATAATGATGGAAAAATGTAAGTTTTAAACCTCTGCAGAGAAGAAAAGCATACATATTCTTTAAGAAAAACAAATATTACACCACAACATTCACATATAAACATAGAGAATTACCTTGGAAACCCTTAACTGGGAAAACCAACAAACCTTGGAGCCACACCTCCTATTTTCTCATCATCATTATGAATCCTTCACAATACAATATAGGTATTTCATAGCCTCCAATACCCTAATTTGTTAACCCATATTATAAAAATAGACCCCAATCCCTTAATCAGGATCGTCATACGTAGCGCTGACAGGCACAACTCCCCTCCACATGCACATGCAAAGAATATAACATATACCCAAAATTCTCCCACTTGTTGTTTTCTTTGCATAACAATGAGTCATGTATTCATAAATTCATAGGTTCAGGGCATCAATGCCCATAGATTCTGTACACCAAGAGAACTTCTTTGTATTGACATACTTTGTTAATGAGTCGGCTACATTTTTCAAGGTGTCAACCTTTTCCAGCAACACCTTCTTGCCTTCAAGCATATCTCTCACAAAGTGATATTGCACATCAATATTCTTTGTGTTAGCATGATAACCAGGGTTCTTTTCCAGGAAGATTGCACTTTGGCTATCACAATCTAAACTTATAGCTTTCTGTACAAACCCAATACCTGAATACAATCTTTGAAACCATACAACTTCTTTTCTTGCATGAGTGGTTTCCATGTATTCAACTTTTGTAGTTGAGAGTGCAACTACAACTTCTCTTTCTCATCCAATTGATAGATCCTCCAAATAGGTTAACCACATACCCACTTGTATATCTTATGCGATCAATATCTCTAACCCACTATGCATCAACAAATCCATGTACATTTATTACCATGTCTAGTCCAGGTATTCCTTGGTAGCATATTGTATAATCTATGGTGCCACACAAATATCGGAAGACCCTCTTTACAACTATCCATTGATCCTTTCCTTTTTTTGACATATATCTTCTCAAAAATCCCACTACATGAGTAATTTTTGGTTTGGTATAGACCATTGCATACATCAAACTACCAACTGCACTGGCATATGGAACGCATGACATATCTTCTTCTTCTTCCTGTATCTAGGCCCCATTGCTCTACATATAACTTTACACCTACATGAATATGAACCTTGACCGGATTACTTTCCTGCATTAGTAAATATATGTAGTACCATATGAACATATTTTCTTTGATTTAAACAAATCATCCTGTTTGCATGATCTCTTCTTATCTCCATTCCCATAATGAAGTTTGTAGCACCGAGATCTTTCATATCAAATTTGGAGGACAACTGAGACTTCACCTCCTTTATAACATCTTTGTTGTTTTCAAACAACAACATGTCATCAACATATAGTACTATGTTAATGATGTGATCACAGTGATTAGCTTTGCTTCTCACAAACCCCAATCCAAATATGTATGTGTCAAAATTTTGGTACCACATCCTTGGAGATTGCTTTAGACCATAAAGGGACTTCTTTGGCTTACAAACCAACTCTTTCTTTCCCTTTACTGTGAACCCTTATGCAGGGATGATTTTAAGAACCCCCCCTAGAATTATATGTATAAAAATTGGGCAAATATCTCCGATATATAGGAAAAGTTGAAGGTGATTTTATCAATAATATAATATGTATATATAAAAAATTTGTTGAATCTTTTATTTTATTATATAATGCTGTAAAATTTTGGCGAATCTTTCATTTTATTATATAATATTGTAAAATCTTGGCGAATCTTTCATTTTATTACAAAATGTTGTAAAAACTTGGCGAATATTTAACTTCATTATAAAAAAATTGTAAAAACTAGTGAATCTTTCACTGATTTATATAATATTGTCAAAATAAAAGAATAACAACATTAGTCAAATAACATGAATCACATCATCAACAACAGAACATGTAGACTCACAAGTCACAACAGGAAGGTGTCAGTGAAACACAACTGCACTGACTAGATTCAGGGCAAGTGGGGACTCCACTTGTTATCTCGTCCCTTAATGGTCCAACAAACATGTGGGGACCTGAATCTTGACAACTGATAAACTCATAGAATCATACATTATGCTCGATCTTGGCCTCCACTAGCCAATGATGGTCATGGAGGCTAATACAATTATGCATTGTAATTATGCCAATTGATTATTGCATTAGATGAATATTTGTCTTGTGCCAATAGGTATCCTACGATCAATGCATAGGAACCTAGTGCATAGACCATTTTTCTCTTCCCTTAGATATGTAGAGCTCATTTATTTTTTTGAATAACGATAAGTATTTACAAAGAAAATATACAGTCAGCGTAAAATAATCGAAAAATTGAAGAAAATTAATTCATGCAACTAAAAGTTAATAAAAGAATCTTTTCTCAAATCCTAAAACCAACCTTGATTCAAGCTACAACAAAGGGTTAAATCAAGCATCGAATGAGAACTAGAATCATTCAAAGGAATTAACACAATATTTAACCAAAATACACACAAACTTCAAAAATCGACAAAATGCTTCAAACAAAAGCAATAAACAAACCATAAAAATTTGTCAAGATATTTGTGCTAAACACCAACATGGTTTCATGTACTTGAATGAGGCCATTCTTTCTTAGCGAAAGTGTTGTCAAATTAGTTATTTATCATTTAATGTTAGGAAACTATCTATGTGAAGAGATAGCTCCTTGGCCTAGCTTTCTCAAATTCCAGCGTCATTTCCTATCAGATACAAGAAAGAGACAATGTAAGAGATAGATATCAAACCATCAATCTTAAAATAAGCTACATGAAGGTAATGTACCTAAAATCATCAATGCTACAACAAAAAAGTATAATATAGAATCTATTTTTACCTAAAACATAACCTCAAATTCATATATGCAGTTGGGGTTAGGTTTGAGTTCTACTTTTAGCTTTTTATAGGAGCTACTTTTGGAATCCCACTTTGTATTGTTAGATTTTGGCTTTTTATAGGAGCTACTTTTGGGATCCCACTTTGTATTGTTAGCTTTTAGATATAATTATAAAAGTCCCAACTCAACATAACAAGTAGGTTATCTCCCATTTCTATCTAGATCCATCATAATATATGAATACCTTATAAATTGAAGCAGGTATTACCTTGACAGTCATTGAAATACATAGTCTAAGAAAAATCACAAGATACTAGACTACCGATGAATTGGGGTTCGGATTCTGTTTGGCATTCTTTAGGACTCCATAATAATTGAACTGATAGACAAAAAATGAGGAGCATAGAGGATAGGGACTCTGAGAACAACAGATGAGAGACAAATTCAGCCTATCCATCCAACAAATGGTTAGGGAGTCTCAATCCCATCAAAAATCAACCCCCCTACCACCACTTGAACACACATCAGTTTGGTAAAGTTCTTTCAGGATCATTTAGCAACTCTGCAAAATAATAGTTAGGATTCACTGCATAGGCCAAAAGGTGTAATGAAGTGGCCATCCTGTTCCACCTTTTGGTCAATATGCCTTTTACTTCTCTGTAAAAGGCTTCATTTGGGTCCCACTCCTTGGCATTGATGACCACTCTTATCTTCTCTATCATGGAGTCAATTCCCTCAGACACCTCTCCCAAATTGGGCCTGTCAAACATACGTAGCAAATCCACAATTGGCTTAGTAAATGCCAATAGGTATTCCACCTTATCCCACCATTCATCATCAACAACCAACCTCTTCACTGCTTGTGCTCTTTCAGTTTGGGAGCCTCCATTGATTCCAAAGAGAACTGCATACCATTGATTGTAAAGATTATTTCACCAACATAAGCCTCATCAAGACTATGATGTGAGAGGAAAAACGAGTCTCTACAACATGCAAGTGACAAGATTTCAATAAATTTAAATTTAAAAATTAAAATTTAGAGTCATAAGATTTATGAAACAAACTTTACAACTTTAAACTTTAAAATTTAGATTTTTGGTACCTTAAGAAGCTTCAACTTCGCAAATTCCCTGTAAATGCCTTGGGACATGTGGTGGTTTGTGATGAAGGCTTGCATTTTCTTTGCCTCCTCAAAAATAATTCGCATCCACTCAATTTGAGTCCCCATCTTGCTCAATAATAGGTTCAATGAATGAACAACACAAGGGGTCCAAAAGATGTGTTGATTTTTGCCTTCAACGATTAGGCCCGCTTCTCTGCACACCATTACATTGTCTGTTATGACCTCGACAACATTTTTTGCCCGCACAAATTCAACTGCTTCAATTAAGATTTTAGCAATGAATTGAGCATCATTTTGTTACCCGTCAGAATCCACTGCCTTAAAAAACATTGCCCCTTTAGGGCTTTGAGCAATCACATTGATCAAAGGCCTATTCCTTTGATCTTTCCATCCATAAGACATGATGGACACCCCTGATAAGCGCCTTGAATGACGAATGGGGTTCAATGCACCCTCCAAACATAGCTTCTCACCTATCAATAGTGTAGCGCGAATCTTCTCATAACCAAGGCCAACGTATCCTATTGAGGTTTTTCTAACTTCTCTAATCATCTTTGCCCGGTAAAAAGATCGCACAAGGTTAAAAGGAAGGCCATTTGCATAAATGAATCAACCTATAACTGCATCCACTGTGCCTCGAGCATCATTATTAAAAATCTTTTCAAGTGGTCCCAAATTAGACCGCTTGAAGTTAGAACTTGAAGGACTACCAATTTCATGAGGGAAATTGAGTCTTTGATGAATATGCCCCCATTCTTGTAGGTTGTTTGAATTGAAATGCAGTGTTTGACTCATTTGCTTTAGCATCTGCCCCATCCTATTCTTTCTTATATTTTGCTATTTTTTCTTTGCTCAAACCCTTTCCATCTTTTCCATCTAATTTAGGTGGATCAATGCATATTCGAATACCATTGTTCTTTATCCCAAGAAAATGTGTGCTTTCACTCGGGTGTAGGATGCCTTGAATCCATTTTGACATTCACTGCAAATCCATATTAGTGACCCCCCTCCTTGGATCTTCCCATCAATAGTGACATACTTCCAAAGAGGAGACTTTGGATCAATTTTCTCTATAGGGGCAGATTCAATTTCCTGGTCCTCAACATTCACGGATGGCGATTACATGAAGGAGTCTGCAAATGAATAGTAGCCTGTAAGTTGTAGCTATGTTGCTAGTGCTATACCCTGCAGGACCAAAAAATATACAATATTACAAAGTGATAATCAATTATCAATATACTGCTAGTATCTACCATAGATGATAGAAGCTTGCATGCATAATCAGTTAAGTAGTCTGTATTATGTATGCGTAATCAGTAGATAATAGTATTATAATAATACTCATTGCTATTTCAGCTTTGTTGCATGTAAGTTGAAACAAAACAAATTGCTTTAAGAAAGTAAATTGATTAACTAAAGACTAAAGTAATCAGTTGACTACCTAAAATTTTAGAAAGGATTGACAAAATAAAGTTATAAAGTTATAAACTCAAAGCACTTGATATTTTTCATAAAATATACAAGAGGTGGATCTAATGAAAACTTTAAAAAGCTACCCACACAAAATACTTCCTATTGGTCTGGTGCTCTTATTATCACTTTATGTCATGATTTATGTGTAAGTTGTAACATTGTAATGTGCTTTCAGAACATAAAACATAGCTGAAGAAAGCACCAAAACAAAAGGAGGAAAAAGAGAAAAACAACTATAATTAAATATATTTTTCATGAAGGCTATTTTGCATGAAGTTTGAACAATTGAAGGCTTATTCCCTTATTCAAAGAAAAAATTGTGCTATAGCTCCAAGAATCCGCACAGTTTTATTCTGCATGGAATAATTATTGGCATTTCCATGAATCACAAAAAAGGAAGATAGCAAAAGGCATAAATTAAAACTTCTGAAAGCTTTATCCATCAAATGGAAAAAATTTCGGCAATAATGAAGTAGACTATAGATGCCAAAACACAAACTGATGTATCCTTGTAGTTGATGAACTCATGCAATTTTATAAGAGTTCATCAAGAATTAGTGTAACATTTTTAAAAGAGTACTCGATAAAAATAAAAAAATAAACTAACCAAGGTCCTGGAGGCTGGCCGCTTGAGCCGCGAATGCCAACGGGTTATGCCTCTGCGCCAGCGACTTCACTGTAAACCGTAAACGACCACTGCTCCATGCTATATCATTGATGAACTTGAGAGAAGGACCACTGGACTTTGCCGTAAACCGTAAACAACTACACGCCCGTGGTTTGAGTTGAGACTCGATAGAGGTAAACCTAAGGCGTAAATGACAATGTTGGTAATTTGTAACTTTGTTGTAGTTGTCATTTTAGGGGTCGTAGGTTAAAATCATTTTTTAAATTTGATTGACAGGCGGGCGGGCTTTTCTTAATGCCCTCCAAACGTATCCGAGTTTTAATGATACGCATTTGATCCAGCAAGATCCGTAACCAAATTTCATGATACGTATCTAAAATTCCCGATACGTATCCGTATATTGTAGAAACATATCCGTATAGTACAAAAACATATCCTTTTTTATCTATTTCCACAGCGCATCAAGCCTGTATCCCCTTCGTATCCATATCTAAAGCACGAATCAACGTTTCAGGAGGATGGTAAGGCCGCTTCCAGTAACTTATCTTGAAATGCGGGTACTGATATGAAGCGTCGTTGAAATGCCACCACCCATACCGTACGGTGTTTCATGATTTGGAAATGCCATACGATACAGTCAACGGAGTTTTAGGTACTTTTTGTGCTATACAACGCGTTTCCAATTTTTTTTCAATCGTGGGGTTTAAAAAATAGTCGTTTTTCTTAAAATTAATTTTTAGTTTACCTAATTAACACCTAGAAACATCTAAAACCCTATTCTAAAATCTTTATAAGCACATGTTTGTCATAAACTATTCACAATGCTTTGAGAAGAGCGTCCTTCGAAAGTGACTGAGCAGTGAGATTCCATCAAAAAATTTATTGTCTGTTTTCCTTTTCTTGCAATTGTACAGCAAGGGCAATCGTTGACAAGTTCTAAGCAAAGTCCAAAATTCTGTTATTAAAATATTGACCAACGTTTTGATCACAACATCCTTTGATCAACGTTTTGATTACAATATTGATCAACGTTTTGTTTTTTTTGTTTGTGCAACATCTTTTTCTTATAAAGGCCAAGTTTGTGCAACACATAAAGGCTCAAGTATAAACTTATAAAGGCTAATTTTGGATGTAAAGCCTCATCTTTAAATGCTAATTTTGGATGTAAAGCTTCATCTGATAAAGGCTCAGTTAATAAAGATGTGCTTTTCTTCTCAATTATTGTTTATTTGTCTTATTCTTATTTTTTTACAAAACAATGAGGTATTTTAAAATAACATATAAATATAAATATATGACGTTTCCCACGGCGTACCCATTTTGGGGGGGTCACGTTTCTAGGCGTCCTCATTTTGAAAACTTGAAAACTTTTCCATGTTTCCTGCAATGCATGCACTCAACAATGCACTAAAATTCACTGGCAAAATTTAGTGTGTTTCCTCCTTGGTGACAACTACAAGAGATGTGCAGATGTTTATCTACAACCACCACACCGACTTAGCCATGTATAGGACTCACTCAAAGCAGGTATTCTTCAAGCCCACAAACACTAGATATACCAACTTTTGCAATCAACATTGTAGGTCTTGCTTGTGAATTTGGAATAGGTGGATTTAAGACAAATGAGGGGAAGAGGGTCAAGCTCCAGGTATTGAATAATGATTGGTAGAAAAATTGCAGTTATTTGGTGTGTTTCTTGTGACCTCTAGTTGAGGTCATTCATTATGGAGACTCAAATTCTTAGTCATGCAAAAATCTATGATACTTTTGATAACATGTTGGGTCGAGTAAGGGAGGCCAATCGTGAAAAATATCCCTCCTTAGTGTTCTTTGTGACCCAAATTCAACCCATTATTTAGCGTAGGTGGGATCAAAAGAACACACCTTTGCACATGGCAACATATGTACTTAACCCAAAATGGTATATTGGCAGGCTTCGTAGAACTGTTCCCATTGATGATCCAGAAATCAAAAAGAGATTTCAAGCTTCCATTACAAAGATGTATGAAGTAGATGAGGCAAAAAAAAAATTGAAGACGATAGTATATTGGCAGGCTTAGTAGAATTGCCCCCATTGATGATCCAGAGATCAAAAAGAGATTTCAAGCTGCCATTACAAAGATGTATGAAGTAGATGAGGCAAAATTTTTTTGAAGACAATGGATTCATTTTGCATGTCTCAATGGTCCCTTCAACAATCTTGATGCAAAGAAAAATCGTAATCACTTAGGCCAAGAAGACCCCATTGGTTGGTGGAGGATGCATGGGGATGATGCTCCAAAGATCCAATATCTTGCTACTCTCTTATTGTCTTAGACAACTAGTTCCTCTACAACAAAGAGGAATTGATCTACATATAGCTTCATCCACTTTATCAAGAGGATCAAACTTACCTCTAAGAGAGCATAGAAGATATTTGCAATGCACAATGCCCTAAGTTTTTCACACAGGAAGACACCAGAGTATCATATGGGACTGACGACAAGATGGGATGTGGATCTAGAGGATTATGCACAAATAGACAGGGAGGACAAACCGAAAGAGATGCAACACAATTTGGTTGGTGTGCCATTGGTCACTCTTAAGTTTGAGAGTGTCCAACTAAGATGGTGACAATCCCATTGATGGTCCTAATGACCTCATGTAGCAAATGCATCAAGAGGACCAACCAATGGCACTATCTCCTTGATGCGCTTTTGATGAATCCTTTTTGCTACTTTTATTTTTATTAACTATCATTGATAAACTCAAACTGAGTCTTTGACTCATAACTCTTTACTATTTTGAGTAATTTTAATCTACTATGTATTTCTAATTTTTTTATTCAGTCATTTACCTTTTTAAGACTTTAGCATCTGTTGAGTTATATAATATTAATATATTTATATTTGTAGGTGTGAAGTTAGACAGAGATATGGGGGTGTCTCTACACGTACGCAATGGGCATTTCCCTTCTCTCTCATCCCATAAAATTGGTGGAACACTGCTATTGAATGAGGAAATATCTTTGTTATATGATTGTATTCTCACCCACCAGGCAATAGTTCAAGATGGATAGCATTATTTCAAATAAAGGGGCTGTTTGGCTTCAAATTTATTGGAAGTATGGGTTCCCAGATATCACACCTCTCCTTGACATAATTTAGTTTGTGCAATCATCTATAGGACATGTCCAATATATGGAAGCGTTCAAATTGCAAAGAATGAGTGTGAAGTTAGACAGAGATCCCTTTGCCATTCATTTACACCAGCCAAATTCTTCCCTAAGAGTTATGGTTGCAAAAATAGAGATGACCCAATTGGTAAAACTGTTTGAGCAAGTCTCAGTTCTAAAATGTAAGGTTTTTGTGCTTACGTATAAATATTTAGACATGAACATCAGGAGCATAAGTCTTAGGGAAAAAGTGAATCTCTGTCTTCCAAAGAAGATACTCAAGAGTCTCGAGATTCAAAGGCATGAGTTTAAAGTTGATAACATTGAGGAGAAAATGGAATGCTAATGGGGTCTGAAGCCAGTTCAAAGATAACTAACTCGAGTAACCAATCCATGAAGATGATGATGAGGGATGTTCCTACCATTGCAAGGTAGAGTGCAAGTAACGAAAACTAAAGGTCAGACGCCTACAATTTTTTGCCTCTATAACACTCTCATTAACGATGTTCTCTATGAATACATGAAATTTGATGTTCTGGTTTGTGAATATTGGGTGGAAAACCTGCCAACAAATTTGAAAACGGAAAGACTTCTGCCCAGACATATGGGCATTTTGAATTCTAACTTAGATGGCTTCGGTTAGCAAGATGTATATCACAATACTAAATAAAGCAACTGATGCGAAAATTACCATTAAGTAAACATAATGTTTGTCAAAAAAATAGAGAAATCAAAAAACTTGGAAATGGGGTGGTCTCTGTTAGTCCAAAAAAATAGGAACGACCTGACTTAATCAGTCACCCCCAGCATTCTCTACATAATATTTCTATTTATGTTAAAAATCTAAATATGACCTGATTAATTAATACATGTCTATAATGTATTATATTTAGATTAAGACCATACCAATACCCTAAACGAAGAATGACACATAAAACTAGAATATATCATACCCAGAAGCTAGAAATTCGATTATGCAACTAACCCCAAGAAGCTCAATCCTACGAGAAACCAAATGGGTATTTCAAAAACCCTGAAAATACGAAAAATTTACAATCTTCCGATTTCTTTGCATTGTTAACAACTAGGGCTTGTGGGATTTTTGCGATCATTTCTGAATACATGAATTTTGAATAATAATTTTAAAAACAAAAATATTGTAAGAAATCAGACCTGAGTAGAAACAAGAACACCCATGGTTATAGGCACAGCACGGAGAGCTTTAAGAGCATCCAAACAACGTTGTTCCTCTGCTTCATCGGTAATGGATTTGTCCGTGGCCTTGTTCTCCTTCTCAAAGAGCTCCATGATCTCCTTTCCAGGGCCTTAGAAGACCCCATTGCTCTGCTTCTGGTGCTGTCACTATTGCCTAAACCAAACCCTTAAAGAACCTCAATATCAAAACCCTACCGACCCTCAGAGACCAAAATCTATTGTGGTATTTACAGTGGAAAGAGAGGATGGGCACAAAGGCTTGACATAAGCTTTGCCCTAGATGAAGAAAGTCAAAAACCGAGAAACGGTCGATCCTATGATCAGACTACATGAACCCCTTCTAAGAAATCTAGCTGGGTGAAAGCCTGGTTATTTATTATATGGTCAAAATTTTTAATCCTATTATCCATAAATCCTGGGCAAAATACCAATTTTTCAAACTATTATCCATAAATCCAACGAACAATCTTCATTTCTCCTCCCAATCGGAAAAAAATTGGGCGAATTTGGGCAAATATCTCCTTGCAGACGAAAAAATTCATGCGAATGTGGGAAAAAATAAATAATTTCGTGGGCTAATATTCTTTTTCTAGATTTTCCCTAAATCGGGATGAATGTGATTTACCTTGGCATAGATATATACAAAATAAATAATGGGCGAATATATTAAATAAATTAATAACATTTTAATATAAAAATTCTCCCACTTTTTTTTTGGTAACCCTTAAAATTCACCATTGGGCTATAATTCGCCCCTAAAATCATCCATGTTTCCCTTTTGCACTACAGGAATCTGCGTGATGAATATTTTTAACAAATGGGTTCAAAACCAAGGGGTAGGTAATATGACCACACTTAGATTAAATCTTATGATAAGTTTTCTCAACTTTTCAGAAATATATTCATCTAATAAGCCCATTAAACTATAAAACCAACAAAATAAAGTAAATTGGAAAAGAAACAACATGAAATCAAATAAAATATGCTCAAAATTTCTACTACCTCAAAACGAGGCTCAAAATTTAAAAGAAATAAGAAAAACATTGTTCTGGAAATAACATGTAATCTAAAAACAAAATATAGCGATAACAAAACCCATTACATAGTTAAAAATAATAAGACAGAGTCATTCCTTGTGCTTCACGCTAGTGGAATATCTCAACTAAACCATGAGCTCACATTATCAAACCAAGAATCATGTTCTTACACCTCTGCTCAATTAAATAAATTGTGTTGAGGATCGAATCCTGTGAGATGCCCAAACGAAAATATCAACTCACAAATTTAATTCATTAACAGCCTAGGATCGAATCTTGTAGGCTCCAACAAATAAAACCAAACACTACGAATCCTACATTAACGGGTTTTCCTCTCACGATACCCAAAAAGGTTTAAAAACAACCAAACTGTAAAGAACAATGACTAGAGATACGCTCTTTTCCCTATAAATCAAATGCACCATTCACTTTCTAAAAACATAAAATGCATAAATGGCTATGTATCAACGCTAAGAACTGAGACAAGCTTCATGATTATAGTCATAAGGTAAAACCCAATCACATTAACAATAAAGTGATGCATTGGAATGTTTTTACCACACATTACTACCATAAGCATTAAATTGCATAAACTACATAGTCGAATCATCCATGGTTCCATTGAAACCAATGGCACTGTAAATACAAAGAAACACATCATAAGAATAAACAAAGACTCGTTACCCAACAAAGCTTCCATTAAGATTTAATAAAACCAAGTACATATTGTTCAAAACTATAAATTTATACACAGCGTCGAGCCGAGCTACCGACAATCAAAATTTTATTATAAAAAATATACATATGGAAGATCAATCGAATGACTACACAGTCGCATCCTTAAATACCAAGGAAACTATAAAAACCCCAACCAACGAAACAACACAACGATACATTTCCCCACCAAAATCTTGAACCTTGTACTAAAACAAACAGTAGTGTAAATTCCTTTTCCAATTTCAGGGCTTACCTAGATATTTGCCTATGCAAGCAACCTATGCCACCACCCTCAAGCCACACATAGAAACACTCTCTATCACATGCACTGGTAACAAACACGAATTCCATCACGAGTATGTGTTCGAAATCATAACCAAAACAACATTATAATGTGGAGACCAATGTTATCACTTTCCTGATGAGAGAGGGGAAATATTATTGGGTTCGCATCATGGGAGGCACAAATCGCACCAAGGAGCATGAGACCACAAACCTCCACCATCGAAAGGCCAAATGAAATGATAACAAATGCTACACAACGCTTGAGGCATTATGCCCATGCTTCCCAAGGTGTAATAAATTCACCACCCTATCCACTATTATCACTTAAATCAAAACCCACGTTGCTAAGGTTCATGTCGTATGCAACATTTCATACCCGACAACATTACATAAGTCTTAAACCCTCCAAACTTTAGGCCAATACAAAGTTTCGATGGAATATAGATTATGCCATAAACATAAACCCATAACCATATAGTTCAAAGCATATATTTTAATCATGGATAATCTTAGGGGTGCAATTTATCCCATGGGCTATTTTTAGGGGGTTTTCTCCAAAAAATATATTGGCCATTTTGCATTTTTGAATCCTTGTTTCGCCCAATTTTGATGGGGTAAACTTTTTTCACCCTAAAAACCGCCAAATTATTATATAAATGATATAAAAACCTTGGAAATTAAAATATTTTTTGAAAAATATCGTCAAACATTTTAAAGTTCATGTTTTAAGAATTGGGAAGATTCGTCTACATTTATACACTTTTAAATAAGTATGGTTCCTTAAAATCATCATTGATTATAATGCATCTAAGGCTTAAAACCTTAGCATATAAGTTATACAATTACGTTTATAAACATGCATAAATATAATCTCATAAACCCTATTACCACAAAACTTAGGTCTAGTTTAAGCATAGGACTTTGGTCCTCTTTTCATGCAGCTATGAACAAGAATAGTGTAGTCTATATGTAGTTGTTGTAGACGTAGGATGTTTTCTTGCCACAATCATAGGCAAAGTTGACCGACAAATTAATTTGCACAAGATAATAGGATCCTTCATTAGTTCATGACGAACTAAGTAAACCCCTTAGTAGGAGGAATCCTTACCTTTCTAAGTGGTCCCTCAAGGGATAAAACCCCGCCACTCCACCTCTTGACATATAGAGGTAAGTCACCCTCTTATTAAATAAATCATAAATGAATTTAAAGACATGTAAAGTAAAATTAAAACATAACATAAACACAAGCATCGACAAATGTCTGTGACTAATAGACAGGAAAAGTAAACGTACAAACATATCAAAGTAATAGAACAACATCAAGTAAAACATCACCATTAGACATGAGAACACATAGAAGAAAATATAGGACACTTAGGTTCAGTATACAACCAAGTTTTATTTCGTAGAAGTTTTAAACGATGTCCTTGAATTTAGTATTTTATTATCCTACAAACTTTAGTTATTTATTTATGAATTCTAGGGACATTAGATGCTCATATACTACTTGAGAATCCAATTCATTTATCATGTATCTAATTGGCATGGAAATCTAAGATGCATAGGCATCTGTAGCTCCCAAGTTAACCTTATGTCTTCCACCACCCCGACCAGAGCTAACTCTCCTCAAAGAGTCACGTTGTCGTGGAATTTTCACACACATTTCACCTCATAGGTTAGTGGAGGAGAAGAAGACTAACACGATGACAAAGAGTATCGGGCCAAAAATCTCGAGGTTGATAGGATCTGTAATGCAAATTGTTGGCTAGGTTAAAAATTGAACCAACACACGCAAGTATTAACTCACCTGTTCTATAGTCGCTATTTTGACTAGACATCCCAAATGCTTGTGGGGTTGGCTGGAAGCTCATCACCCTAGGAATTTAAAACCTCTATTCCTCCTTCCACTTCGTTTCCGGCTCCTCTTCCATGTGTCCCTTGCGACAAGTAGTCGATGTGGTCTGTGCATGTGTCAGCTGCATCTAGGGCTCTCTCAATTCATTATTATATGTACATGTGTCAACATCCTTTTAAAATTTCAATGTACAAATTATGTGCTTGTATTGGTCCCTAATATCCTGGCATTGTGGGGAAGTCTACCACATTGTTTGTTAGTAATAATATAAGAAAGTAGGACCATTCTCTTTCACACCTTAAATATCATATGATGCACAACATAATAAAATGTTGGGTTCATGAGAAGCTCCACGCACTAAGAAGAAGCTTGATAGTTGTAATTTTACATGGGACTAATGTCTACATAACAATATAAAAAAATAGCAATTTTGAAAATGGTATCTTCTAAAACATACAAACAAAAAATATGTTATTTTGAAAAATTAATGTTTACAAATTTGAGTCCTTTAACTTATTTTTAAACACCTAAAAAAAAGAATAAATCAATACTTGTCTACCCACACAGTAAAAAGAAAAAAAAACATAAACAATCAAAGTATGAGTCCTATGTTGTTATTATTATTGTTTGTTATTATTTAATTTTATTGATTTTTTTTGGCATTTTTGCTATTGGCTAAGTTACAATTAACCATGAGCATCTTGGTATCCATGGGATTTGAAAGGACAACCTTTTTTCTTAGGGGTTGTCTTAACCATACCTCGCCACCAACTATTCTACATCTCACGGATGAAAATATTTTTTAAATTTTGAATTTAAAATAAAATAAAATTCCAAAACTTAAAATTATTTTAATATTTAATATAGTATATAATTTCATAAAAACATCAAAAATTTAATTAATCTTTTAATTTATGATTTTAGGACAATCATCTTGTATATTTCAACATATAGATCCATCTTAATTATGGCTCTACCAAGCTCCATCAAGGTCTCTCTAGGTTCAAACCCTTTTTAATTTACAAAAATGTCTAATAAGTATTCCTACTTGGGAGGGAAATGACCAACTTGCTTAAGTAATTTCAAAATAGGGTAAATAGGAGTAGAAGAATGAGAATGAGCTGAGTAACATTAATAATCATATAATCAAATAGTTTTCCAAAAATTGCTTTACTTGTCTTTGTTTCAAACTAATAATGAACATTAAGAATAATTAATGAGTAAAATAATCCATATAAAATTTTAAAATCTAGATTTATTGGAATTTGAAAAACATTTTACCATCAAATGAAGATTTTAAACATTTATCCAAATGTTTTTGAGAAATGACTTGTTTTTCTTTATAACTAAAAATGAGCATTTACATGTTAGGGTTAACCTTGACTTGGGAATGACTACGGATATAAGTGGTTTAAGGCACATGGTTTTAGTGACCCATGGTTTCTTGCTAGTTGTATTTGCATTTAAAGAACCTTATAAATATGGTTGTAATATTTCATTGTAATAGCTATAATTCTGCAATTTATTTTCTATTACATATTTTATTCCTAACATTATGTGTCCTTAGGTTTCAAGTCAACCAAAATTTTGAATTGAAATTTGATATGTAATTACATAAATGTGTTTTATAATTTTGCTAATTTTAAATTAAATTTTATATGTTCTTGGTTTTCTAATTTTTTGTTTTACTAATTAAGTCAATTGAATTTTACTACTAATATTTGTAAGATTATGAGTATTTCCATAATATGGTTGTATATTTATATGACTATAATATTTTTTATTTTTTATTTTTTTAGTTATAAGCATACATGTTTATTGAGCCTACATGTGCCGCGTCATCATTACAAACTCGACACATCTCACCCATTTGAGGTGTAGACGCAAAAACCTGTATATTTCAACATAAACTATAAAACTTTTATATGTTTCTAAAACGTACAATGGATCATTAAACATAGTAAGTTGATATTGAAATTATTATATTTAAATAGAATTATTGTCATTAAAATTATGATAAATGTTATTATTAACGTTATAATAGATATGAATTATAATTTTCACCTCTGCTTCCATTCACAAGACACCCTTTTGTTGATTACCAATAGCAGGTGAAATGAGCTTGACTTACCCGATTGCCACCGTGGATTATTTCCATATATGTAGGCATAAATCGAACAGAAATCATGAAATTAAATCTATTTAATTAACAATACTGAGTTAATCAAGCCAAGCCTTGCGTGGAGTGTCGTCAATAGTAATATCCAGTGAATCGATGTCACACCCTAACAGAAGAATATACAACTCAAACCCTGAGTCGACAAGTAAAACCCTAATAGATGAATACATAGGTCAAACCCTAATAGATAAATAATCCTTATTTCTCTCATGGGAATGTGAATAAATCATGGAAAACAAAAACAAAAGAAATGGAACATTAAATCTACTCTCAAACAAGCGAAAGTGATGGGTTGTGCTTCTTATCACGTAATATGTCTTTAAGAGATTTCAAAATCCGGAAAGAGTTGAAATCCCAACATCTTAGAACACTCGGTTTGTTTGACATCCCAAAGTTGCTTATGTCTGTTCTGGCCAATAAAACACTTACCAACTAGATTACAGTCTCAAAAAAGCATGTGACTTTCAGAGAGTGGATAGACACTCGTTGGTGTTATTCAACGGATCCATGAATTTTGAGGGAGATCAGAATAGGTTCATGGAGAAAACGAACGAGTCAAAGCTATTTGGATTGGATCACATTCAACGCTACATTATATTTAGCCATGATCACCACCTAATAAATGAATTATGAGAAACCCGTGTAAATAAGGAAGGCCATAGCATGGTGCAATAATTTGAAGGTTCATAGCGTGGTGCTAGAATTAGAAGGTTCTGGTAAGAAGGACACAAGCTCCATCTAGGGTTTCAGGGGTCATGTCTTTCCTTGCTGCTATTGCTTAAGAAAGTTATACAATTCTAAGGCATTGGGAGGCCATCAAAATAAATATAAGAAGGAGCTCATTGCTAAAAAACCAAATTTCATTCTGCATTCGGAAAATAATTGCCTTGATTAGTAACTTATTCATTCTATCATTCTATGTTTGCTTCCAATAGAAAACATCTTCATAATTTCGTCGAGTTGCAGAGAGAGTACCCATCAAATAATCAACCTCACTTTGATCAGTGATCAACAAATTTCCTGCGGAATCGATGTCAAGCTCATAAAAAAGGCTATAAAAAGGGCCAACAATGAAATCGGATTGGCGTCAAGCTCATTAAATTTTCTGAATAGGGTTAGAAATGAGTTCTTTGCTTTACCGTCAGAAACGAAGATCCTCGAGAGCATAATGCAATGCCTCCTCATTAAGAAGATGTTGTGCTTGAATTGTCTTACATCTTTGATGCATTGAAAATTTTAGATGGTTGGTTGCATGACGTTGTAAACATTCTCACTCGTTTGTTTCTGTTCAAATTTTAATCTTGCATTTCATTACGCAGACTCGCCATGAAGTCTGTACAGTGCACTTCCTAGTTAGCTTCTTTAAGTGTGTTTACAATCAGCTCAATTCATAAATTTATGTCTTCTCTTTATAGTTTATGGGCAGTGCATATATTTTTCGCTTAGATAAATATAAATACACTCCCTATAACCTATCAAGGAGCAAAAATATATGCAGATGTCAATCTAGGTCTACCAAGTTTACGAACTGAACTGATTATATCATATCAAAAAATATTGTTATGAAGTGCACTGATTATATTAGAATAATATAGACGAAGTGCACTGTACATATTTCAGGAGCACTCTAGGTAATGGAATGCAATCTAACTTGGAAACGGGGTGGTCTCTGTTAATCCAGAAAAACAGGAACGACTTGACTTAACCAGTCACCCCCAACGTTCTCTACATAATATTTCTATTTATGTTAAAAATCTAAACATGACCTAATTAATTAATACATGTCTATAATGTATTTTATTTAGATTAATACCATACCAATACCTTGAACGAAGAATGACACATAAAACCAGAATATATCATACCCAGAAGCTAGAAATTCGATTATGCAACTAACCCCAAGAAGCTCAATCCTACGAGAAACCAAATGGGTATTTCAAAAACCCTAAAAATACGGAAAATTTACAATCTTCGGATTTCTTTGCATTGTTAACAACTAGGGCGTGTGGGATTTTTGCGGTCATTTCTGAATACATGAATTTTGAATAATAATTAAAAAAACAAAAATATTGTAAGAAATCAGACCTGAGTAGAAACAAGAACACCCATGGTTACAGGCACAGCACGGAGATCTTTAAGGGAATCCAAACAGCATTGTTCCTCTGCTTCATCGGTAATGGCTTTGTCCACGACCTTCTTCACCTTCTCAAAGAGCTCCATTATCTCCTTTTCTAGGGCCTTAGAAGACCCCATTTCTCTGCTTCTGCTGTTGTCTCTATTGCCTAAACCAAACCCTTAAACAACCTCAATATCAAAACCCTACCGACCCTCAGAGACCAAAATCTATCGCGGTATTTACAGTGCAAAGAGAGGATGGGCACAAAGGCTTGACATAAGCTTTTCCCTGGACGAAGAAAGCCAAAAACTGAGAAACCGTCGATCCTACGATCAGACTGCATGAACCCCTTCTAAGAAATCTAGTTGGGTGAAAGCCTGGTTATTTATTATATGGTCAAAATTTTTAATCGTATTATCCATAAATCCTGGGTGAAATACCAATTTTTCAAACTATTATCCATAAATCCGGCAAACAATCTTCATTTCTCCTCCCAATCGGAAAAAATTGGGCGAATTTGCGCAAATATCTCCTCACAGACGGAAACATTCAGGCGGATGTGGGAAAAAATAAATAATTTCGTGGGCTAATATTCTTTTTCTAGATTTTCCCTAAATAGGGATAAATGTGATTTACCTTGGCATTGCTATATACAAAATAAATAATGGGCGAATATATTAAATAAAATAATAACATTATAATATAAAAATTTGCCCACTTTTTTTTTCGGTAACCCTTAAAATTTGCCATTGGGCTATAATTCGCACCTAAAATCATCCCTGCCCTTATGGTTGTTTCATGTAGATTTCTTCTTTTAGATCCCCATGTAAGAACGTTGTCTTCACATCCATCTCCTCTACTTCAAGATCAAAAGAAACAACAATAGAAAGAAGAAATATAATAGAAGTTAATTTTGCAGTTGGAGAAAATATTTCACCAAAATCAATTCCCTCTACCTAAGAGTATCCCTTTGCTACCAGGAGGGATTTGTACTTCTCCACTTTACCTTCTGCATTCAACTTCTTTTTAAACAACCATTTTCTCCCAACGACTTTTCTTCCAGCTGGTAATTGGACTGAATTCCAAGATTCATTTTTTGTCCAAGGCATCCAGTTCTTCAACCATGACCTTCTTCCAGAGATCACTATCCTTTGAATCAACAACTTCCTTCACATTTCTAGGATCATCATCAGTAATAGACAAAGCAAAATTAGAGTGAAAATCAGGAGGAGAATACCTTTTTGGTTTCCTTATTTCTTGAGATGATCTCCTCAAAACTGGGGTATGAAGTTCTTCTTATTCTGATTCAGCTTCTTCTGTTCAGTCATATTCTTTACCTTATAACTCAAAATCTATTTTCTTTGGTTCCTTTTCAATTGGAGTCACATCCCATCTAGGGATTTCTTTGACCTCTCTAAAGTCAACATCTCGATTGTAAATAATATTCTTAGTTACAAGATTCCAAATCTTATAACCTTTCATACCATCTTTATAGCCAATAAATATATGCTTCTCAGCTTTGTTATCCAACTTGCTCCTTTTCTTCTTTGAAACATGTACATAAGCATCGCAACCAAAACAATTTAGATTATTAATAGAGGATTTATTACCATTCCATACCTCTTGTGGAGTTTTTTCAACCAATTCTGATGTGGGTGATTGATTTACCAAGTAACATGTTGTCTCCACTGCATTTTCCCAGAATTCTTGTCCTGTCCCAACACTTCTTAGCATGCTTCTTGCCTTTTCCATCAAATTCCTATTCGTCCTCTCAACAAATCCATTCTATTGAGGTGTGTATGGAGTAGCGTTATGCATTTATATACCACACTTCTTACAGAAGTCCTCAAATTCATTCTCACATAACTCTCCACCATTATCTGTCCTCAACACAATTATTTTATTTTCTGACTAATTTTCTACAAGATCCTTAAATTCTTTAAACTTAGCAAATACTTCATATTTATTTCGAAGAAAATAAATCCATGTGTTCCTTGATAAATCATTTATAAATGAAACATAATACATATATCTACTTAATGATGGAACATGCAGAGGTCCAAATACATCACTATGTACTAACTCTAGAATTCCCTTTGCTCTTGTAGCACCAGATGCAAATCTTACTTGATTTTGTTTTCCATGTATACAATGTTCACAGAAATCAAAGTCCAGAGTGCAATCAGTCATACCTTCAACCATACCTTTACCTTGTAATGCTCGAAGGCCCTTTTCTCTGATATGCCTCAATATTTGATGCCATCGTATTGTCTTTCCTCCTGATGCAATCAGGGTTCTTTCAGCTTTACCTCCTTCCTCAAGCATAACTGAATTGTTACATTCATTAATGATGGTTCTTCCCAATAGTTTGTACAGAGTTCCATACCAAACTCCTGTCATCAATACCATTGATCCTTGAACCAATTTGCAGCCACCATCTCCATTCATAGTCTTTACACCTGGAACATCCATCTTTCTGACATAGATTAAGTTTCTTTCTAGATTTGGAATGTGTAGCACTCCAAGTAGAGTTCTAATCCTTCCATCCTTCAATGTTCCCTTGACTCTACCACTTCCAATGACACTGGTGGTGAATCATTTCCCAAGTACAGATCTCCTCCATTGTACTTATCATATTCATAGAACCATTCCCTATGAGGGGTCATATGACATGATGCACCTGAGTCAAAAAACCATTCATCAGATTCTGAATGATTATCGGTGGAAGCTAAGTACACATCCCCTCCTTCTTCTGAGGAAGTATTCTTCTCTGTGGAAGGGGTATCCTCAGATCCATTTTCTTTCTCAACAATCTTAGATCTGCAATCCTTTTTATAGTGCCCAACTTTACCGCATTTCCAACACTTCCTTATTCCTTTTCCTAGGGATTTAGATATGCCCTTAGATTTAGATCTCCCCCTAGTTCCTTTATTTTTGTTTCTCTCCCGGGGCTAACCTCTCACAGACAAGGTACCATGCTATGACTATCCATGGTTTCCCACCTCATCTCTTTTGATAGTAGGGATGATACTATTTCATCAAATTTTAAGGTCTCTTGGGTAGCACTACCTATTGCAACAATTAGGTTGTCCTAGGAATCTGGAAAAGAACAAAATAATGTAATATATTTATCTTCTTCTACCATTTTAATACAAATAGAGGTTATCTGACTTACTAAAGTACTATAGACATTCATATGCTCTGTTATAGTGTCATTTTAATCCATTATGAGTTGAAACAATTTCTTTTGCAGAAACAACTTGTTCACAAGGGATTTTGATTGATACAGACTCTCTAGTTTCCCCCAAAGCTTTATTGTGATATCTTCACCGGATACGTTCAACAACACATTGTCTGATAAGCATAATCGTATTGTACTACTTGAACTTCTTTCTAATTTATCCCAATCATCTTGTGACGTTTCAGAGGGTTTATTACTCGTATCCTCAACAATCCATTGTTCCCGATCTATAAGAAGATCCTCCATTTTGAGCTTCGATAGAAAAAAATGATGGTTGTTAAATTTCTTAATGTCAATTCTTGAACTACTCACCATTCTCTTTTATTGCACAAAAAAACATTGCAAATCTCCCACCGAACCCAAGTTTATCATAGACCTAAGATCTATCAACCTTGTTGAACCCTCAGCAACAAAGGCGTCCCTTTGATGCTAATAATCGAGCTCTAATACCGCATGTAATTTTTTAACCTTTGCAGAGAAGCAATGCATATAGATTATTTAAGCAAAAAAAATATTACACCACAACATTCACACATAAACACAAATATTTACCTTGGAAAACCTTAACTGGGAAAACCAACAAACCTCGGAGCCACACCTCCTATTTTCTCATCATCATTATGAATCCCTCACAATACAATATAGGTATTTCGTAGCCTCCAATACTCTAATCCTTTAAACCAGATTAGAAAAATAGACCCCAATCCCTTAACCAGGATTAAATTACATATATTTAGAAAAAATCCCAAAAATAGCCAAAAATAGACCCCAATCCCTTATCCTAGATTGTCATATTCAACGCTGACAGGAACACCTCCCCTCCACATGTACATGCAAAGAATATAACATATATCCAAAACAAAATACATGACTACAATACATCGATACCTTTGTGGCTGAAAATGGAGAGAAATCGTGACTTGAATCCTTGAATGGGTTGCACTAGTAGCACCATAACATGAAGATGATGAAAAACAAGTATAAATACTCCCGCCTCCTTATTACACAAAGCCACAAAAACTCCTTCCTCTCTTTAACGCAATAATGGATCTAAGGAAGATAAGGTCTCCAAAATAGTCTCAAATTCTCTCACAAGTTTTAACTCTAAAGTCTCTCTCCACACCAAGAATGGAATGCCAAAAGAATGTCTTCTCCACTAAGAGAATGGCCTCTCTCTAAAGAAAATGGATTCTCTCCATAAGAAAAGATAGATGATCACAATGGAAAATGAAGGAGGTTTAAATAGTGTTTAGTGACCCCTTCGACACGAGCCACATGCTCCACACTTATTCCATTAGTTTGAACTTATTTGATTAAGTTGGCAGGTAATTACAACCAAGGGGTTCGTTGTACATTACTTGGGTTCCCCATTTAAAAATCCAAATCATGGATTAAAACTCCTCTATTCATTCCACATAAAACATAGCATGTGGTTGACATTAAAATATTCCAACCATTTAAAACCATGCTATGTAACAATTGGTTATAATATGTTACTTGGACTCTGTGATCTACTCTCGCTCTAGCTCCGCTATGTACAAGGGTACATGTTCCTGGTTCGTAAAAAAAAATAAAAATTGGTTATAATATAAATGTGTTGGAATATTCCAAACCCACATTTAAAAACATATCCAAAGTGTTAAAACCATGTGTTGAAAAGGAGGGGCCACTTGGTGCGCTCCACATGGGTATGGACCCATGGCTCCCGCTCCTTGGCGGTCATTGGTCACATGGTAGTGATGTGGGGCAGTGAGAGCCCCATGGGCTAGGCCATGGGATCCGTGCGTGCCCCTTTTTTCCATTATAAGCCAAATTCAAAGTTAAATACATTTTTCTTCATATTTCCTCACAGGAAGTGCCAATGGTTCAATGGATAAGGCAATGAGTTGTGAGTTTTCAAACATTCTAGCTAACCATGTGTTGCCATGTGTCATGAATGGATTGGTTCGTTGAGTCACCATGTCATGCCTAGTCAGACTGGAAAATCGATGCCACATCATCACTTGTCTTCCAAGTGCCAGCATCATGGGCTACCATGTCATTGCTGACTCACTTACCATGTCATCATATGTACAGTACATACATCATGTGTCAGTCCCTGAATGGTCATGGTTCACTTGGCACACTGAAAATTCCAAATATGGATGACACATGTCACCACCTGGTGCTACCATGTCATGATCTGTACATTTCGGTCCTCCACGTGGCACCTTTGCAGTGGTGCCATAAGGCACCGCTTTTAGCCATTTCTGAAGTGAATTTCCCTATTTGTATGAAACTTCTAAACATTGTAGTTTCCCTATTAAAAATTTGTTTTAGGTTCTGTTCATGCCATTGCAATTGGATCGACGAGGTCTTCACAACAATTCCATCCTCGCTAAGATTTGATGAGTTTAAAAATTGACCCTTCTAGATCCTCTCGGATAACGCCTCCTCATTGAGAATATGTTGGGCCTCCAAAATCCTTAACAAGCATAAGATAAGTGAGAGGACTGGTCCCTCACTCCCTTATCGATGCATCTGGATTTATAATGCTCCTGAAATTCCTAGTGTACCTATTGAATTAGATGGACCACCTTTGAAATATGTGATCCCTTTACAAAATCCATGAAAAAACTACCCCAAGGATGAGAGAAAATAGGAAGTGGTGTGCGCAACCCGAATTTTTTATTAGTGGGATTACAAAATAACATCACACACCCCTTTAAATGCATGATTCATATCCAAAACAAGTGTACTACAATCCCAAACTTCCCAATTACACGAGAAGCATAAGATGGTACATTAACAAAGGGAATAATTGATCTAGGTCGTTCCCAGGTGCACGTTGGGGACAACAATCGATTGAATGAGTCGAGCTATGTTATGGAAGAAGTATTTAAGAAGTAGCAGCAAAGCAGGAAATACACATAGGACGACAGAGAGTATACGAACAGACAAAATGAAATAATTCGAACCAATTTATTACTTCTTCTCCATGAAAGATGGAGGAATCAGAAATATGTATATTACATTAGTGTATATGCTTATATAGGATGCTTAGATTCTTAGGTGAATACCCGTTACGTTCCATTACAAATAAGTTTTTAATGGTTCAGAAGTTCAACCGTCGAGGCAGACCTGTTTAAGAGAACCTATCGAGGCAAACTTGTCGAGACTGATCTATCGAGGTGGACCTGTCGAGGCGAACCTGTCAAGACGAACCAGTCAAGGTAGGTGAAGCAATCAAAGTGCTAGAATTTGTCAAAGCTTGAAAACCTACAAACTGCTGGTTGGATCATTCCTCCTTCCTTAAGAAACAATGGTCTCCATTGTGTATTCATTCAGGTGAGGAAACTTGTTGGCTACTTCATTAGTAGAGTAGCATTTTCCTTGTGGGGGGAGTTGTCCAGCTTTAGCCACTTGAAACAAGGCAATGGATTTCGTCCTTGTAAGGAATATGCATTGTCCCACAATGTTGTCACAAATAATAGGTTCCTAAACATTTGGGTGGATGTCTTCGGGTCCTGCTATTTGCAAGTCATTCTGTTCCAACAATGGTGCATGGTATAGTCGAAGTAGATCTACATTGAAAACTGGATGTAGGCCAAGGAATGCAGGATTGTTGAGTTGAAAAGTGTTTTCTCCAATTTTCTTAAGGATACTGTATGGACCATATCACAAAGGTTTCATCTTTGTTTATGGACCAGTGAAGCGCTCCTTCTTTAGATGTAACCAGACCTGATCCTAGATTTGGAATACATGAGTAATACGATGCTTGTCGTGTCGAGCATTATCTTTTTCATTCGCTCGTTGCAACATTTCCTGTGATTGCTTCTAGATGTTGTATATTTGATCTTTGAACTTCAATGCTTTGTCCAGTTCTCATTCTTCGAAATTGGTGTCATTTGACCGTGTCAAGGAAATGATTAAGTCGATAGGTGTTGAGGGTTGAAATTTGTAACATACCTCAAATGGAATATTTCCCATAGGGATGTGTTGAGCACGATTGTAGTTGTGATGTATGTATGGAAGGTTGTCATCCCATGTTTGATGATGCTTGTGGTTGTGCATGTGAAGCAACTGTATGACTAAGCGATTTACAACTTCCATCTTTTCATCCATCTGCAGATGGAAGGATGTTGAAAAACAAAGTCTCGTGTCGAGCTATTTCTAGAGATTTTTCCAAAAGGTTTCGACTAATATAGCATCCCTGTCGGAAATCATGGTCATCAGGAGGCCATAATGTTTCCACACATGTTCAAAGAAGAGCTGAGCAGTCTACTATGTTGTTGTAGTCTATCTGCATGGTATGAGTATATCCATCTTGGAAAATATGTCGAATACTACTAATATCACATCATGATAATGTTTGGTAGTAGGATATCCCATCAAGTACTCCATAAAAATAGATTCCCATTGCCGACTAGGAACTGTAAGGGGTGTGTATAGTCCTTGTCGTCGATTCGATGGTTTAGCAATGGCACAAACCACCCACAATAGAATGTACTTGTTGATGTCATATTTAAGTGAAGGCTAGTAGAAATACTTTTGGAGTATAACAAGTGTTTTTGCAACTCCAAAATTTCTTGCGGTATTGTTGTAGTGCACGTCCCAAATGAACTTTTGTTGGTGCTCACTCGTCGGTACACAAAGCTGTCCAAGCTTGTATAGCAAGGTGTCTTTTAGGAAGTAGTTGGTAGTCGACAACATGTCGGTCAGAAGATGTCGATAGATTGTAGAAAAATTGCAGTCTACCGAATACAATTGTGGACAAGTAGTGGTGTCATAACCCTACATACTCATCACTGTAGACAGTAGAGTAATGGGTGGTCTGCTGAGACAATTAGCTACGGAATTGGCTTTTCCTTTCAATACTTAATTACCAACTGAAATTGTTGCACGTAATTAATCCACTTGAGTTTTTGAGTTTTCTATAATTTCTACTGGGAGGAAGCGAACTGCAAAGGTTTATGGTCAATGAGGATGATCGTTTCCTTGCCAAGAATGTAGTGTCTCCATTTCTTAAGATCTTGCACAATGGCATACAATTATTTTTCCTATGTCGAGTACCTTATAATAGTGTCGCTTAAATTATCAGAATAAAACGCAATTGGGTGACCTAAATGAGTGATCACTATGCCGAGGGCACAGTCCGATTCATCCGTCTCAATCTCAAAGGGCTAATGGAAATTAGTTAACACAAGTACTGGTGCAGTACAAATCTTGTTTTTGAGTTGTTCAAAAGCTTGTTGTTGTGTTGGTGTCCATTTGAAGACAATTTTCCCATTTCCTTTCATCAATTGATTCAAAGGCCATGCAATGTGACTGAAGCCAATTATGAATCATCGATAGAAATTTTCCAAACCAAGAAAACTTCTTATTTCATGAATTTTTTAAGAAATGGGCCAATTTTTGAGATATGTACTTTTTTTGGGACGACATGAATGCCTGCAGAGTCAATTACATACCCCAAATATTTGATGTTGGTCATTGCAAATGAGCATTTGTCCATGTTTAGATATAGTCGATGTTCATGGAGAGTGTCAAAGAGTTGTCGAAGCCAATTGACATGTTCTTCCCATGATAGACTAAAAAATCAAGGTATCCTCGAGATATACAATGACAAATTTACCGATAAAAGGTCGTAGCAGGTCATCCATATATCTCATGAAGGTTGTAGGTGCATTGGTTAAGACAAAATGCATGACTAACCATTCAAACAATCCTTCCTTGGTATTGAAATCAATTTTCCATACATTAGTGGACTCGATTGGAATCTGCTGGTATCCCGACTTGAGGCCGAGTTTCGTAAAGAACTTAGCACCTTTCAGATTGTCAATGAGTTCATCAATATGTGGAAGAGGGTATTTGTTCTTCACCAAAATTTTGTTGAGAGCCTAATAGTTGATGCACATATGCCAAGTCCCATATTTATTTGGAACTAATACGACTGGAATTCCATAAGGAGAAGAGCTGGGGCGGATATGACCCTTGTTGATCAAATCCTAGATTTTCCTGCGAATCTCTTCATTTTCGAGAATGGATCTTCTGTAAACATATGTGTTAGGTAATGAATAACCAGGAACAAGTTCAATGGAGTTTTTTACCTGACAATGTAGAGGTACTCCATCTGGTGCTTGAAATATGTTCTGGTATTCCTCATGAATGTTTTCGATCTGTTGTTGTTGTCGGGAACTGTGCTAGTCGGTGAGTCAACTTGTTGCTACAGTATTCCTAGAATGTTGAGGCTTTATCATGATTAATGCGAAATTTTGAGCATGATTGATAAGATTCTTTGTTTGTTTGGCATATATCATAGCAACCATTAATATGGGTTGTCGCTCTGGTATGACATACCATTGATTTCAGATTTTGAAAATCACCTTCTGAGGTCAAGAATGATATGTATCGTGTCGATCCCATAGGTAGGGTTTACCGAATAGGAAGTCGGCTACGGAAAGCAATGCCCTGTCACTGAGTACTTCATCTTCAAAGGGCTTAATGAATTAGGTGAGTTTGCATTGTTGTGTGATCCTTAGTTCCTTACCATCCTTCATCCAACCAATATTGTAAGGATGAGGATGTGGAGTGATTAAAAGACCTAATTTCTTCACAAGATCTTCAGAAACAAAGTTCTTCTGGCTACCATTATCCATAATTAGATGTAATGGATTTTTATGAACTCATATCCGTGTATGGAACATGCGTTCTCGTTCCTCATCATCGACGATGGTCGAGGCTGTCGGAGTGGTCGAGGTCAAAGATAAGAGGTTTGATGCATCTGGATCAGATTCTACCAGGGTTCTATCGGACAAGTCAGATGTTGACAATTTTGATAAAAATGTCTTTCTAGCTTTGTATTTCTGATGTATCATGCCATGTTGAACTGTAATAATCACACCATTTCCCGGTAGGGGATTGTTTGATGCGATGCCTCTTGTATTTTTAAAATTTATTCTTTTTATGATATGGCTTTGGCAGAGTCGATTGAGAAGGGTTCTTGAACTTGTCGGATTCGGCTGGTGACTTCTTGTCGAATGTTCAACCTATTGGCTTATTCGCGAGACATGATTTTCCTTTATGTTTAACTTCAATCTTGCAAGCGTAATGAAATGCATCCGCAAGCATACTGATGGTCAGAAACTCCATCTCTTGCTGAATGTACGGGGATAAACCACTGACGTACTTCAAGACAAGCAATTTCTCTTCTTCTTGGATGCCAAGTCTAGCCATGAGTCAATAGAAATCATTAGTGTAACTCTATACGAACTGGCCTTTCCATTTCCTTAGCTGCTGCCACTTCTTATAATGATGTTCAAGATACTTGGGTGGGTAGAACTCCTTTAGGAAATATTCAAAAAAATTTACCCATGTGTTGATGGGGTCTTCTTCTTTTTCCATCTTTGTTGAAATATTCTCCCACTAGCAATGTACGTAGGTCGACATTTTTAAGGACGCAATGGTGATATTTTCCGCTTTGGAGAGATGACTCACTACATAGTAAGATTATTGTACCCAATTGTCGATGAATTCTGCGTCAATCTTTCCTTCAAGGTTCGGTATGTCTAGGTTCATTTTCACTTTGAAGGGGCTGATTTTATAGGAGTGATATCATGTTGAGGATTCCCTAGAGTTCGAAGTGACTCACGTGAGAATCTCACTGAACTGGGAGAAAAATTTGGTTCACTTGTGAGGTAGTTATTTTTATATGAGTTTTTCTGTCTCTTTAGTTGGATGTCTATTATCTGCTTCTTCGACCATCTTTTCTGAAGTCAAAGGAAGTGTCTGCTTGAGTTGTTTATTTTGTGAGTTTGTTTGAATAGGCTTAAGTTAAATAACTTCGATAGAATTTCTTATGTAACTTAAGCTCTGAACAATATCTTGCTCTGATACCAATGATCCAGGTTGTTCCCAGGTTCATGTTGGGGACAAAATTTGAGTGAATAAGTCGAGCTCTGTTATGGTGGAAACATATAAGAAGCACTAGAAAAGAAAGAAATACACTTAGGTTGTCAAAGAGTATACGAACAAACAAAATGCAGTAATTCAAACCAATCTATTACTTCTTCTCTATGAAAGATGGAGGAATCATAAATATGTATATGACATTAGTGTACATGCTTATATAGGATGCCAAGACGCTTGGGTTCCTACCCTTTACATTAAGTTACAAAGAATTTATAATGGTTTAGAAGTTTAACCGTCGAGATGGACCTATCGAGGAAAACTTATCGAGACTGATCTGTCGAGGTGGACCTATTAAG
This sequence comes from Pseudotsuga menziesii, assembly GCA_001517045.1. NCBI lineage: Eukaryota > Viridiplantae > Streptophyta > Pinopsida > Pinales > Pinaceae > Pseudotsuga > Pseudotsuga menziesii. Next base: position 361,578 of record LPNX010382303.1, read on the forward strand.
GCAAACATGTTGAGACGGACCTGTCGAGGCAGGTGAAGCAATTGAAGTGCTAGACTTTGTCGAAGCTTGGCAGCTTGCCAACTATTGGTTGGATCAAGAATACAAAGAATAACAAAGAGGTAAAGTAGCTTGTCCTGCAAGTCAAATTTCTTCACCTTGGATGGTCGTTGAATATCTAGCAAGGCTGGTGCTAGGGTTGAATTGATATTCTCTTCTAATATGTCGAAATATTTTTTCTACTTTCCTCCCCATTGAGAGGATTGTCCCCTCTCAAAAACTTCATTCTAATCATTGGGCACAAAATTAACCCCTTTCCATCATTCTAATAGAAATAGAAATATCTATCCCCAAGAAAAATCATTGTAGCGTAAACTTGTAGCTCTACCTTGTTTAAATATTCATCATATGCATCATATTATAGATCTACATGCTTATATAGGATGCCGAGACGCTTGGGTTCCTACTCTTTACATTAAGTTAAAAAGAATTTATAATGGTTTAGAAATTTAACCGTCGAGATGGACCTATCGAGGAAAACTTATCGAGACGCATCTGTCGAGGTGGACCTATCAAGGCGAACATGTTGAGACGGACCTGTCGAGGCAGGTGAAGCAGTCGAAGTGCTAGACTTTGTCGAAGCTTGGCAGCCTTCCAAATGCTAGTTGGATCAAGAATACAAAGAATAACAAAGAGGTAAAGTAGCTTGTCCTGCAAGTCAAATTTCTTCACCTTGGATGGTCGTTGAAGATCTGGCAAGGCTGATGCTAGGGTTGAATTGATATTCTCTTCTAATATGTCGAAATATTTTTTCTACTTTCCTCCCCATTGAGAGGATTGTCCCCTCTCAAAAACTTCATTCTAATCATTGGGCACAAAATTAACCCCTTTCCATCATTCTAATAGAAATAGAAATATCTATCCCCAAGAAAAATCATTGTAGCATAAACTTGTAGCTCTACCTTATTTAAATATTCATCATATGCATCATATTATAGATCTCTCATAAGACCAACTAGATAATTTCAGAAAGAAATATTGTATCCCTACTAGATTTTGGCTATTTTGGCAATAGTATATAGGTATTATTATCTCACTTACTAACCCTATAAGAATATGTACATGGCCAACTAATGAGATTTCACATTGTGCTTGAACATAAACTAGAAAGGATGGGCTCCATAGTTGGATACATATAATGGTGTCCCTATGAAGGTGTTACCTCAAGTTGTAGGTTGCTGAGAATACATATTTGTTTCTATATAATAATCTCCCATAGCTAACTGACATTATGCCATTTCCCTCCACAAGATATGTTTCCCTCACTAGCAATCATGACTTGGAAATGCTTCATTGGGTAATAAAAACCGTAAAGTTGTTATGCTAATTTCATGTGGATAAATTTTTCACTACTCCCAGAGTATGGTTTAGTATTTCACTACACAATGTGGACACTTTGAAATGCTACTTTGGACCCCTCCTTATACAGTGATGATGAAATTTCAGGTAGTATGGAACATTTGTACATTTGAGAGAGAGGCAATTGGTTTTACCCCACCTTATTGGTACAATCCTTTGGTCCTTATGGTTATGTCTTGTGGGTAAAGGGGGGTTTTCTCCCTTTTTATGTCTCACCCCTTTGGTATTGTTAGCACTAGAAAATTACCAAAGTTTGTGAAGGATATTCCCAGGTAACAACAAAAACCACTTTAAAAGAGAAAACTGGCTTTTTTCTCTTCAAAGAGGGATCTCTCACATAATATTAATGAGGGCAGATATGTATAAGTGAAATTGTTTGTAATTAGAAAGATTGGTTGAAATTGAACACATGACCATTGGGATATGGAGTCAAAATATGAATATAGATAAACATAACTTTCTGCATGGAATTTTTAAATAGAGGTAAGGTAGCTACACATTCACAGTAAAAATTTGATTGTCCGGTGAAACATGAAGAACATGAACAGACCATTAACAAAGAGCATTGCAAAAATGAATTATGTATTAGCTTTAGAAGAAAATTCTGGTGGACATTTGAAAAGAATAACCAGAGCATAGTAAATATGAATTATAAACTGTTATACTCTCATTTCAAACATGAAGGAAAGCATAATGACAAGATAAATTGGAAAAAATTCACATAGGAAAGGAAAGCACAGACTGTAACATGGAATAACACAAGAATCTTGGAGAAAAAACACACTTTTGGCTCTACAATTTTATTAAAGGAATACTGTGAATACACAAAGTCTCCAAAATATCACGGGTTCCAAACCTTGCTTCATCAAAACACTAGTACAAAATGAGGAATTAGCTACTAGGTGACTAAAAATTCTAGTCACCACAGGTTTTCCAAGTGATTTACTACTAAATATGAGCAATTTTGATTGACTCAACTATAAACGACTAAAATTAACGACTAATTTAGTCACGACATAAAAAATGACTAGCTAGAAGAATATGAATTAGTCATTTATGTTAGTCATTTTTAATTGTGTCATGGAAAATTGCAAATTTGGCAATGAAGTGTAATTTTTGTAAGTTGTCTACCCTCTATTAGTAATATTAGTGCCATGCCCCTCGATCTTCAGAGATCCAACAAAGCAATTGCATGAACTTTTAGCCTTATGGGGGCTTTTATGGTTCGCAAAAAAAAAAAAAATCTCTAGCTTTCTATTTTTGGCGAATCAAAGGTCATGATAATTGATTGGGCTAGAGGTCTCACCAAGTTGCAGTCACTGAGTTATATATGATTGTTGGTTGAAAAGGATTGGGCTCCTAAAGAATTGTTTTCTTTCTTTGTCCTTCAAGCACCTGTACAGAGAGTTCAATTCTGACGCGGACCTACTGTGTTGAATACTTAGGCTAAGAGGACTAGATTTACAAGTAATTTGTCTGAATCTAAGAAGATG
>LPNX010382330.1:8088-27656 GCA_001517045.1 Pseudotsuga menziesii
GGCGTTACATAGAACGCTATGACAGCTATTCAGTAGCTACACAACGAAACAAGCACATATAAGTTGGTACAGTATAAAACGCTACGGGCCTACGGCCACTCTAGGTCAAAACGTTATTTTGTTTGAACAACATATATCTTTACAGCTTCCTGTTTCTAGTAACAATAACTTTACAGACATCACATCATTGAATTATTTCAATAAATTCAAAATGTTTGTACTCGTTTCAAATGATATATTGAAAAAATATTGTTTTTGGTGATGGTTGGTTACATATACAATGACCCCTACGCTTTTATAAATGTTAGTAATCAATGGTCAGACACGTTTAAGCCCACAAAGAAATCCATTACAGAATAGTTACTAAATTCGTCGACTCTTCTTGTAATTAATGTTAAGGCAAGTTTTTCGTTTTCAAGTGGTGAATAAGTTCACAAAGAAATCCAATACATAACAGTTCAGTAGTAAATAAAATCTCACAAAATTTAGTTTTGAGTTTGATTTTATTTTTATAATATTGAAAATATATATAATATGAATTTAGCTTTATTTAATTGTAAAATCTATAAATCTTGAAAATCATTAAATTTAATGAGGTGTAAATATTATTAACAAGATAGAAAAAATTGAAGCTCAATATATTTATTCTTGATAAATTCGTGACTAAAATGTATATATGTTGATTCCAACTACAATAATTGCCTCTGTGTATTTTGGAGCTCAATATATTTATTCTTGATAAATTCGTGACTGAAATGTATATATGTTGATTCCAACTACAATAATTGCCCCCTGTGTATTTTGGAGCTCAATATATTCATTCTTGATAAATTTGTAACTGAAATGTATATATGTTGATTCCAACTACAATAATTGCCCCCTGTGTATTTTGGAGCTCAATATATTCATTCTTGATAAATTTGTAACTGAAATGTATATATGTTGATTCCAACTACAATAATTGCCCCGCATAATATAGTTCGCTGACTTCCGAAAAGGAATATATGAATTTGTCAAAGGTTTTACTAAGTGGAACGTCAATCAATTAGCCTCAAGGGTTAGTTCAATTGGTAAGACGTGCGCATACTCTCTCGGTTCATGGGGAGGTCACAAGTTCAAGCCTTGAGTCCTTTGGGGTTAGGCCTTCTGCTAGGATGGTCGATGGTTTACCACCTCTACCATCCACGAATGTGGGGAAGTATTGCTAGGTTTCCCGTGGATCTTTCCTTCTGGGAAAAAGTGGAACGTCAATTACTACATGTTGTGTAAAACCATTACATAGATATAAATATAATTGGCAAATCTCATCACCACTCGATAAGATAATCAAATACAATTCTTATACAATGGATATTTTTTACTAGTATATGAAATAAAAAGTTCAGTGTTGATGTAGATATATTGAATATAACACCATTGGTCAAGGAAAAAGAAGCAAGTGGATCTTATGAGAAAAAAGAGACTTAATTCTAAAGACATGAATTTTTGGTATCAACAAAAAATGAAGTCATAAATGAGACTCAACATGGATAGAATAGCATTATATATTGGTATATTGTATATTAGAAGTGATGGTTGGGTTTACTAATAACAAACAAAACATGGAAAGTCTCAATATATAATTTGGTGGTATGCCAATTGGGAACAAGGTGTATTAGGCTAGTAGATAAGCATATGATCCTAGCACATAAGTTATTGTGCATAAGCTTTAACCAGTTGTATGTACACTAACACCTCCTTTAAGATAAATGTAGGCAGTAAAGATAAGAAACAGCTGGGTCTCCACAACAAGGGCTACTTATATACCTAACAACAAACCTATCATAAGCATAGAAAAATAGAAAAACCTATAGCGAAAAACCCCTCCCAAAACGAGAGATAATCTCAATGCTAAAAGACACCTAGATTTGAATATGAAGAATACTCTAGAAAAAACCCCGAGGAAATGACAATCAAATGGAAACCAACTCTTGAAAAGACAATGATCCTCTAGAACAATTTCCAATTAAAATGGTCCTAATTAGCTACCTTTGTACAATTAGAAAAAACCACAAAATGAGTGACCCTATGGATGGAAATCCATCTCGTGAGAGAGCATGGGTCACTAGTTACTACAAATTTCAATTCAAATTAGGAATTGATGATGTTTAAAAGCTGACTATAAATTCTAAATTGATATCGAGGAAAATAGTGAAACATAAATAATCACATCAGGAGTCATTACACATTACCTATGCCAAAATTGTTGAGCTATGTGGAGATATATGCTACTAATGGATGCCTTAGATGATAGTGAAAGTATGTCGGTGAGAGGTAAAGGTGGAAAGGATGTCGATCAACCTAAGAAAGAAACACTTCAAAGTGTCTAGCTCCAAGTGACTACAAAATAGGTTGATGATGGATCACCCACAAGATTCAAGGACACAATTGTCGGTGTTTGTTCTCCATGAGATTCAAAAGGTACAATCACAAACAAATAAAATGATATTCAATTTGTTAGGATTTAGTTAAGATCAAATTGGTATAATTTATTTTTAGGTAAAGTGTGTTTCTTTAGTATGAATTAGTATCCATTTGTACATATGTAATCTGATGGTATCGATATGTTCTAAACATAGGGTGTGAACTTGAAGTTGGTCCACTTTTTTGTGCCACCATATATTTTGTTAACGTGAATTCGTTATAGAATTCCATAACACAAGTGTGTAATTAGGTTCTGACTTGGTAAAATCTTATTCTGTAGCCAATGCTGTGACTCGGAAAGAAGAAACACATATGCATTATGAAAACTTAAAATATAACACAAGTGTGATATAATGCACATGCATTATATTTGAATATCTTTATAATGCAAGTATGTTATATCACACTTGAAATATACTGATATCAAAATAAACACAGTGGGACAATCGACCCATTTCATTTTATCATTTATGAAACCCAGAAGCGATCAAATATTAGAGAGAATTAATGCGCCTGCGATTTAGGCATCTTCATATTGGCGTTGTGACGATTTTCTCAATTCGAAAGGCTTGGTGGCTTAATTACCTCTATTGAGAAGCATTCAAGTTATGTTATTTGTCATATTTTTATTAAATTTAGTATAAAATTTTAATATTTATAGGTGTTTATAAATATTGAATCTAATTTTGAAAATGCTATAAAAAAAGAGTATTCTCCATGGATCCACATAATAATGAAGAAACCATTCCTTCACAAAACCCAAATTTTCAAAATATTGATCCTAGAAACCTAATAGATGGCAACTTGCTGAAACTCTTGCTGAAACTTTGAAATTTTGACTAAGTATAAATTCTTCTTAATCTACCTAAGGGGCCTCTGTAAACTCAACGACATCTTCTATATTTGATGAACTAAATGATTCTGAGGACATAGATATCTATATTTTTGTCGTGTGCATCTAACAATATGATTGGTTTGACAATAAAGTCTTTGAAGGTGAAGGTATTAGTCTTCCAAAAGTGCTTTCTGGCATGATTTGCACTGTTTCAGTTCTGGTAAATCTGCCTAAGTGGCCTCAGTAAAACAATCACCATATTTTGTAGGATACTGATAAAAATTATATGAGACCATAAGGTTATAACTTGTTTATGTCTACATCTGACCATGGTCTTAGTTTCCCTAAAACATGCTTGAAGAAAACGTTACAGGTCTGCCAAAATGAGGCTTTAGACTGTTTTGGGAAATTTGTTGAAAATTGACTAAGTATTGAAAAATCGGTCTAAGTTTCCCTTGTCAAATGTCCTCCATATTCTACAGGAAACTGATAAAAATAATCTAATACCATCAGGATGTATCTTGTTGATGTGTGCATCTGACCATGGCCTTATTTCTCCTAAAACATGCATGAAGACAAAGTTATAGGTCTTCCAAAACAAGGTTTAAAGCTGTTTCACACCAGTTCATGAAAATGCATGTTTCCATAACGAAGAGATGCATTAGTGAAAAGGATTTAATGAAGGGACACAATGATGAAAAGACACAATGGTTCAAAGACGTGATGAAATAAGTATCTAAAAAAGAGTTTGAAGTGGAAGAAAGATGTCTCAGCAATACATATTAATGTAACAATAAGAGAAGACAAAGACCAATGAAGTGAAGAATAATCAGTAACAAAATTGATGAAAAATGACCAATTAGGGAGGTAGGGTGGTGCTAGGGCAAGATGCAAGCCTGCAAGGGGGTTGTAGCCTCCTTCCAGTAGTGGCTGGAAAATAGGGTGTTGTAGCATCCTTTTTTGTTGGAGCAGGCATAAACTAGGGTGTTGTAGCATCCTTCAATTCTAGCTGAGAAAATTATGGATTAGTGTCTCCATCAAGTTGTAGCTTGCAAAAACAGTTGTAAATATAATTTTGTAGTTATAGAAAGTGTTTGTGGTTTTCCCAATTGAGATTCCATGATAAATGTTGTTTTCTGTGTATCTTGTTGATTCTATGTTTAATGAATGAGTTAAAAGTGGTTTTAATTGTTAAAATTTATCAATATTGATTCACTCCGATCCCTCTCAATATTGTCCAATAATCCAATAGGAACAATAACAAAGTTTATGGGCCCTAAGAGGATTTATGTGAAAAGAGAACCAACAGGAATGTTTTTGTTATTTTGAATCTTATATGTTTTCTTAGTTTTCATGGTAAGATTTATTTAAAGATGTACATAAATTAATTAATCTCATATCCCTACTTGCAAAGTGATTACTATTATCATACATTCAAAAAAATTACAAGAAGGAAAAGTTATATATGTTGCCATCTTAATATGAAAGAAAGTAAAGAACTATTACATTTTTTGAAAAACATGAATTTGATTTTAATTTTAATTTATTAGCCATGAAAAATGCACCTAATTTCACATAAATTCTTTACATTTATTATATCATATGCTAACCCAACTTAATAAAATTATATCTAGAGTTTCCTACCCCACTAGATAACCCTAATTTAGCCTAAACTACCCCAAGCTTAGTTACTACCTTAAAATTACCTACTAAACCTTCTTAAACTAAATTACCTTAATATAACCTAGTCTACACTTACCTAAACCATTGACATATCCTTACCTTTATCAAGCTTAAACATTTGTACTTACATTACTCATGAAATATCAACATCGACCAATGACTACTATCAAATGAAATGCCACCATTCAAACTTTTACAACTCTGAACTGTCGTCGTTGATCACATATTCATACTTACATGAATCATGCAATGTCATCATTGACCAATGACTGCTATTAAATGTAGCATCACCATTGACCAATGTGTGAGACCCTAGTTTGTAAAAATCCTAGCTTGTATTCTAACTTCAAAGTTTGCACTTTAAACTCTACTTTGTAGGTCATTCCCTAGTTTACAGAATCCCCAGTTTGATCAATCACTAATATCAAATGAAATGTCACCATTGACCAATATATACTCTCAAACATTCACACCTTTACAACTTACTCTATTCCTAAAACATAATTTAGAAACCTAGAAACCAAATATAGAAACCTATAAACCTAATATAGCCTTACAAACCCTAGAAACCTAATCTATCCCTAGAAACACTAAGATAACCCTATAAACCTAATCTAGAAATGTATAATCCTATAAACCTAATCTATCCCTAGAAACATAATATATCCATACAAACCCTATATGTATTCTTCATTTCGTAATTGTTGATGGGTCATTATATGTCTTCTTCATTATAGGCTCACCAATTGGGATTCCTTAATGGTCTTGGGTGCACATGTTATATAAAGGGTGCATGCACAAAATGATGAATGCACATGTGGAATTGGAGCATGCACATGCAAGCTTAGAGTGTATGTGTTGGGAGATAATGAGTGTGTGCATGTTTTAAAAATTGGTGTGCACAGTGCCACTTCCACCAAATATTGAAGTTTTCATGTCATCATTACTTTTCATGTCATTGTCGTCAATATCATCATTTGTTCCATCATCATTCTCATCCTCCTTTTTATTGGAATTGAAATCCCCTTGTGGTAGGGGAACCTTTTATTCATTTGGACATGGCATTATGGTTTTGCTCAATGGAACATATGGTAATTCTTGCATTGGGGAGTCAAATTCCATGGAACCCACCATGAAATCCTTCGGTCATCCTGCCAAACTTTTCCATGAACAGATACACCTTCCCAAACTTACAAAACTTGATTCAAATTCTTTGTGGTTTTCTAAGGCCCCAAGACTAATTTGGCATGTGTGCCTAAATGACTACAGGGGACAAGTTGCAAATGGACATAGAACAAAAATTGTGCATCAGATAAAAAAACTGTTGATTCTGTAGGATTCCTACTTGCTTGAATATTGTGAGTCCCATGGCTGGAGGCACCCTTTATTTAGCTGAACATGACCCTAGGGTTTTTCTTAGTGGAACACATGGCAATTCTTGCACTAAGGGGTCAAAATCCATGAAACCCACCGTGAAAGCCTTTATTAAGCCTAACAAACTTTTCCATGCCCATATATATGTTCCCAAACATATGAAACTTGATCCAAATTCTTGGTGGTGGTTTAGGCCCCGCGACCAATTTTGTATGTGTCCATGAATGGATAGATGGGGTGACTTGCAAATGGACATAGAATAAAACTTGTGCATTGAATTGCAAAAATGTTAATTCTGTTGGATTCCTAGCATTAGATTATAGGTAGAGTTTCCTAACTCTTACGAGCCCAATGGATGGATGAACCTTTTATTTGGTTGGACATGACACTAGGGTTTTTCTCGGTGGAACACATGGCAATTCTTGCATTGGGGGGTCAAAATACAAACCATGAAACATAATTGGTTTTTGTCAGCTCCCACTACTATGTTTAGCCACTGTGGATGTTGTCACGCTGCCCATGGTCATCAAGGAGGTTTTGATTCAAAATTGAACCCCTTGTGCAAAAGTAGCATTGGCCCTTACTTCGCAAAATACTAGTTATAGATATGGTATTTAATATAACAATTTTTGGGAAATTGAATAATCCTAGAGGGGTTTCCCAAAGTGAAACCTGACATCCTAAATTTAGTGGAATCGACAATTTCATTATCTGAGTTACAATTTTTGTTCTATGTCTAATTGCAACATCCCCTTAAGGCCATTGAGGGACAATTTGTGATTTTTCTTTGAGGGAACAGAATTCAAACTAGGCATGTTAACTACATTTTGTTAGCTCCTAGAAATATGTTTGGCCATTATGGATGTGGTCACATGCCCATGATTTCCTGAGAGATTTGGGTTCAAAATTTACATGCTTATGGAAAAATTAGCATGGAAAAATAACAAAAAATATGTACACATTCTCAGCATCCTACTATCCTTTGTATCCATTATTGGTGTATCCCCATCCAAACACACCTACAGGAGTTGACAAAACTCAATTTTGTTTCCTAGTTCGAATTGTATTCCATGGGGTCATATTCACCATGCGTCTTTGAAAGGATTTAGGTTATGAGTTGCAATTTACCATATAATTATGACCATGGTTTGATTAAAGAATTTTCAAATCCATTGGATTCATGATATCATAATAGTTCTAGGGGTTTCTCTCTCCCATGGGTCCATGGCCTAGAACTTTCCTTGTTTGATGACTCCATAAACTAGGGTTTTAGTCAATAAGATGTAACGCAATTTCTGCACCGAGGGATTAACTTGGTAAATACCTAAAATAGTATATTTTGGGTAGTGTTACCATCTGGGACCTACCAAAACAAACATGTAGGAGCTAACCTAACTCAATTTTGATTCCCGATTTGAATTCTATGCCCCGGATTAGGATTCACCATGTGTTCCTGAAAGGCTTTAGGTTGTGAGTTGAAACTGACCATAAAATGATGATAGTGGTTTGCATTGAAAAACCATATGCTTCGTTGGTTTTGTGACATCAATATAGTGCTAGGGGTGTCTTCCCCCCATGGGTCCATGGCTCACAACTTGTCTTGTTCGATGATTCTAGAAACTAGGGTTTTGGTTAGTAAGAGGGAACATAGTTTTCGCACCAAAGGGTCAACTTCATAAATACTTCAACTAGGATCTTGTGGGTAGAATGACCACATGGGACCTACCCAAACACACTTGTAGGATTGAAGATAACTTATATTTTCTACTCGGTTTGAATTCTATGCCCTAGTCTCATAATCTCAATGAAGTTTTAAAGGATCCATAATTTTCTCAAAGTGTAGAAACCTTGGTGAACCTTACTAATTCTTAAATTTGAAACCATTAAATGTTTGGTGATTTTTTTGAAAAATTATTCAAATTTATAAGGAATTTATATAGTTTTTGGACAATTTTGGCAGTTTTATGGAATTTGGGTGAATCATATTTGAAAAATGGAAAATTGGCAAATCGTTTTTTGGGAAAAAAGGTAAAAAAAATAGACCATGGGGTAAATTTCACCCCTAAAATTTTCCTTTTGTCGCATTCACCGTGTGTCCCTAAAAGGACTTAGGAATTGATTTGTAACTAGCCATATAATGATAACCATGTCTCAGATTAGTGAACTAGAAACTCTATTGGATTCATGACATCAAAATATTTATAGGATTTCCTCTCCCCCATGGGTCCATGGCTTAAAACTTGTCTTGTTTGACAATTACATAATGCAATTTATGCACTAAGGGGTCAACATGTGAAATACATTGAATGGAATGTTGTGGGTAGTGTACCCATGTGTTCCATTCCAAAACACACATGTAGTAGCTGATAGAACTTAGTTTTGTTTCCTGGTTCGAATTCTATACCTCAGGCTCGAATTCACCATGTATCCCCAAAATGCTTTAGGTTACAATTTTCAACTAGTGATAAAATGATGATTGTGGATAAAATCAATGAACTGTAAATTATGTTGGATTCATGAAATTGGAATAATGGAAGGGGTTCCTCTTCACTGTGATTCCATGTCCTGGAACTTGTGTTGTTATACGATTCCAAAAAACTAGGGTTTTGGTCTATAAAAGGTATTGGAATTTATAAGGGGTCAACTCGGGAAATACCTTGACTAAGAGATTGTGAGTATTTTTACCACATGGACCCTACCCAAACACACTTGCGAGAGATAACAAAACATAGTTTTTCTTCCTGGTTCAAATTCTATACCCGAGGCTCATATTCACCACGTGTCCATGAAAGGCTTTAGGATGCGAATTACAATTGGTCATAGAATGATGATCATGACCCATATGAGTGAGACAATGAGTATGTTGGATTTGTGACATCATAATAATGTTAGGGGTTCCTCTCCCTCATTGGTATATGACTTGGAACTTCTCTTGTTTGACAATTATAGAAACAAGTGTTTTGGTCAGTAAGAGGCAATGTAGTTTATGCATTAAGGGGTAAACTTGGGAAATACCTTGACAAATACCTTGTGGGTAGAGTTCCCATGTGGGACCTACCCAAACACACCTAGAAGAGCTTGAAATACTCATTTTTTTCTCGATTCAAATTCTATGCTCAAGGCTCAGATTCACCATGTGTCCCTAAACGACTTTAGGATGCAAGTTGCAACTAGCCATCGAATGATGATCATGGATTTGATCAATGAAACGTTGAATCCATTGTATTTGTAACATATGAATAGATCTAGGGGTTCCTATCCCCCATGGGTCCATTTCCCAAAAATTGTCTTGTTCGATTATTCTAGAAGCTAGGGTTTCAGTCAATAAGAGGCAATGCCATTTCTGCACTAAGAGGTCCACTTGGGAAATACATTGAACTTAGTAATTCATTGGTCAATAATAGAACTAGGAGCTACAAATTATGGTTTCTAAGGATTATAATACAAACTAGGGTTTCTAGCGTTTAGAATACAAAATGAGGATTATAATGCAAACTAGAGATTCTACTTACTAAGGAATTTGATAGTAGTTATTGGTTAATTATGGCATTGACAAATTATACAACACCATTCCTATATACCCTATGCACACAAAATGGAAATAGGTGTTCTTTGCACTTTCAATGTGCTTGTAGATCAAGTATGTTTCCTAGGAACATGAAATGCTACAAGTTAGAACCTGAAAACATAAATAATCAATTAAAAAAAGTATAAGATATTAATTTTAAAAATATCACCTAAACATAATAATAGATTATTTACATTGCTCACTCTGTTAAGAGGCACTCTAACCACTCACTACACTATGGAAACAGAAGGATAAATGTTAGAACCTTTAAAATACAATAAAGAATCACTTAATGAAACTATGAGACATGAATTTTAAAGTTTTCACCCAACCATAACAACATATTCATTGCATCGCTCAATAGATTATGCCTTCTAGATTGTCTCTAGTGCTAGTGGTATCCATGAAATTCTAATGCTTAGAATGAGGTAGCAAGTAGCGTACCCACGACTTATTTTCTTGCAAAGTGTATGTAACTTGGTGCATACACCAATAATTAAGTTGGTGTAGTGGTATACAACAACCCTGGTATGTAATCCTTATATACATATCCATTCCTTTTTTTGTGATGCTACACCAGGTATTCACCTTTAACAACCATTGCCCAGTCATAAATTCATTATTTTCATCATTTATAATAGGCTCAAGAATGGTTTTATATCCTGCTAAGAAACATGCCAACCAATATTCAAAAACGCATTCATTTTTTGGGGGGGAAACCACTATGTATATGCGACATACAAAGTGGAAAAAAATGTACACATGGAATCTATTAAAAAAAGAGGAGTATACATAATAAAAATCAAGTTTCAGAAGCATATAGGGAAAATTATAATAAACTCCTTAAAGTTACATATTATTACTTCCTTGTACATGATCCAATATTAATCATAATCTGTAGAAATTAACATTTCATTCTCTTCCAAAATGATTATTTCATTAAATACACGCATATCGCAACTAAGTGTGACTAGGTACCATGTTCTTACCAACTCTATAGATTCATACTCGTCCCACCCATGAATTCTATAAGAACTAGAAAACAAGCCTTATTTCTTGTCCATATTTTAAGGGATGAGTTCTTTGAGATTCTAATAGAATTAAATCTTTGAATTCCATGCACTACATTTATCTGATATGTGTTTAATTGCTCAACATCTCTCAAATCCAAAACATACTTCGAACTTATATTTTCCTTGTTAATTTCTCTCCCATCACCAATATACACCAACTAACTATAGTCGTAGCATCTAGAATGTGAGAAACTATAAACTTCATCTCTTCCCTTTGAAGTTATGCATGCACCAGCACCATAGTGCTCTCCTTTTCCATGCCCAATCTCAAAATAGTTCCATATATGTGGAACCTTGTATTTTATGTGCAACAGATATAACCATTGAAATACATGTTCATTTTTAGCTTCCCTATGAAACCATCTAACCATATCCAATGTTGATAGAATGGTATATCCATAGTGATCAACTAATCATAGAACACTTGGAAGCAATGTTACACATAATGGATGTCATGGTTTTGGTCATCAATTATATAGAAGGGTCTTCGTTTCAATATCACTCGCTTCTCTTCACTACTATTTGGTCCCTACATGTAAGTCATATGTACCATTATGCTCACCTAATATGAATGATAGTATTGATTTTGTATCTCATTTTGGGGTTTTAAGGTGTAGTTTTCACTGAAATCAACCATTGACAATATTGTTCCGAGGGGGAATATATATCTACATATTATAAATTGTTCATCTTTCCACCGAGTGATATTGACATGATGAATGTAATGTTGAATATTTCCATGGAACTATGGAATAAAACCACATACTTGCACCTGTTGGGAAAATAAAATTAAGGAATTAGGTAACTAGATAGAATAATTAGAAATACAATAAGATAATATTAATTAAAATTTCACTAAGGCATTGTTACCTGTGAAGTCACCAATTTCAATCTTCCAAATTTGTTTCTCATCATGTAACTGATAGGTCTCATATTGGAAGATCTATTTCTCAACAATTGTCTTCCCAAATGGATGATTTTCACTCCCATGGATGCACTCACTCCATAGTGCTATATTATTCCACCACATTTGTTGCAAGTACCATTTACACAAGGAATTTCATAATATGTTTGTCCATATTTCCTTGGACAAATGATGGTATGGATGAAATCTCTAGCTAATATTGGCGATATTATACTTGAAAATTCATGTGCATAGTTATAATGCAAAACATGACGTGCTTGTACAAAAGTATGGTAACAATAATTAAACTCTATGTTGTATCCACAATAGAATGTGTTATTGATGGTGTTGATCCTAACATAAAAAAGTTTGAATTTTTCAAAATATCAATGAACAGGCCTCAACTCTACATCGGAGGCTTTAAACATCTCATAAAGTTTTGCTTATTCCATGTCAAGATAGTGTTTAATGCAGGGCTCATGATCCCTAGATAGTGTTTAATGTGTGTCTCAAGATAGTGGTTAATGTAGTTTAAACAAATCATTTTTGTTGGAAAAAGGCCTAGTGTTATCATTCCAAAATGCATGCACTAGTCCCTTCACTACTTCAACTAAGTTTGTTACGGAGAGAAATTCCTATGGCTTGGGGTACCACAACATACAGATTGACTCCAGAAATCAATCCTTTCCTATATGCAAGAGAAACCAAATATCTAACACTAAAGGATCTCGATTCGTACCTTATTCCGGACGGTTGATGTAGATCCTCGTTGAGCTTTTCCACTCTTGCTTGTATTATCAATTTGCTTCCTCAACATTCAGCAAACAAGACAAGGATGCTATATATAATTGTGTTATACCTACTCTAGCATATATAATCAATAACATATAAGCATTTAAAAGCATCCATGGATCAAATACTCATTTAAATACACATTCTTTGACAAGAAAAGTTATTTCTATTAATATAAAACAGAGATTACAATAGTGACAACCTCTGTCGGCACGTCTGCACCTATTGGGCCTCCACCACTTCAATCCTCCATCTCTCGATAGCAAGATCACAAGCAAAAGGAAAGCTTGGGAAGAACACAAAGTTCTCTAAGGGACAAAGGGATGTGAACTGAAGTGTAAGCTCTGGCAACAATGGACTATAGTTTTATTTCTCTTCAATTCGTCCTCCTTTCAATATATCCAAAGGGTTCCTTATATAGCTATTCAATGGAGTAATGGAAGGTCAAATACAAGCAATCTCAAGGCATATGGAAGGCCAAGAGACAAGTGACTCAGATCCACATCAAGGAAAACTCCATAATCATTTGGCCTTTTGCACACATCCTGATGTATGCGGATTTAAGGGTCAAATCCACGTATATACACGAGAAAGGGATTAAAAGTCATGTATGGAAATTATTACATGTTTTTAGGGATGATCTTGGAAACATCAAAGGTGCAAAAAATGGTCCATGGGGTCTAAAGAGTCTACAGAGGGATAGGAAAGGCCATAAAGGTGTGATCCACCATGTGTGGTAAAATTAGTTGTAACAGATGCCCCCTAATGTGTGAGGTTAGATGGGTCATACGATGGCTGAAATAAATTATAAATCCATCCCAAAAGTGGAGTGATGAAGAACCAAGTGGAATTACTAGCCATCCAATCAATACAATACAATGATCAAACTCTCCACATAACTGCAAGTAGATGTAGCAGTCTCGGATACATAAGAGTACAATGGCCATGAATAGGCATGATACAAAATATGACATGTGTGGACATCGCCACATATAATATAAATAGATAATAATCTCCATGATGAATATATAAAAAGGATCATGATCTCCATAATGGCTGGAAATATCTGTCATATACTAGAATCAAGTCACGAGAGATGAAATCTCATAAACACCGACACGATCAAGGAGGTAGCATATATGAAATGCCACCAGTCTGGAAGGTCTTCTACAAAATCCGCTATGAGTACATGTCCTACTATGTGAATAGAGGTGTCGATGTTGAACATAGTTGTCCATCATCTAATTACCGGTCATTGATGTATACCGTTAACAGACGCGAGATCTCCCACTGATAATGATAATGGGAATTAAGGTACTAGAGTGCAAACTAACAAGTGTGAATAAATGTGTTGAGGTCAAACACTTGATAGGATCCATCGATCAGGGGACATTGATGTATTCCTAAAAATTGTTGATGGCGAGAGAACCTGCCACTGATGACTGCAAGTCTCAAGGCACTAAAAAATGACTCTAGATTCCAATCCCAAAATAAATAATCAGAAGTCGATGTGATGAAATCCATTGGAAGGATGGCATTAAGGCATCCCCCATCATCCAACATGAGGTACTCAACAAAGTTGTATAATGTGGAAGGACTCGATCATAAGGTGCACGAACCAGTAACTGTACCGGGAATGGCCGACATGCAAAGTCAAGATAACTAAGGAATGGCCGACTCAGGTTTCAACTTACTTTGAACAAGAGCATAACGGAAAATGGTGACTGAGTAAAGGTAGCATAGACTCGATATACAAAACTAGTACATCTCTGCGACATAGGAGGCATCGATAGAGGCTCCATGGGGACTGGAAGATTAACCAGTTGGTGGAGATAAAATCAGATAAACAAGTACAACTCCTAACGTAAAACTATAAACCCAACCAATAGATGTGATATACAGTGCTCTGTTCAAAGGCAACACGACTCGACAACTTCCAAAGATAACATCTTTCCTTGTCCAACTTTTTGGTTTTTTAATTTTTTTGGACTTTTTCAAATATTTGAAAAGCTTGAAAAAGAATAAAACTACTTTAAAGTTACAGAATAGGAGGAGACAAATGTCATATGGGCGAACAAACTAGTTCCTAGTAGTGGAACATACCTATGCTCAATGCAAGGATACATGTGTAGGATAGCAACACTCGGGGGAAAGTCCCCTCTCAATAAAATAGGGAATCAAGCTGCAAAGGATATAAAAGATGGCTCTACATGGCTAGACATGAGACAAGCCCAGGCGATATGGCTAAAACTCAAAGTCAGGGAAGCTGGCATAAGGCTCAATAAGGTAGGCAAAGCTCATGATT
This sequence comes from Pseudotsuga menziesii, assembly GCA_001517045.1. Taxonomy (NCBI): domain Eukaryota; kingdom Viridiplantae; phylum Streptophyta; class Pinopsida; order Pinales; family Pinaceae; genus Pseudotsuga; species Pseudotsuga menziesii. Next base: position 23,086 of record LPNX010382330.1, read on the forward strand.
GCAATTACAACTTGACATAAGGGAGTCCTGAGGAAACAAACCAGCAAAAAGATCAAGAGGAGTATGAGGCTCTTGCAAAAATACATGGCGATACTATACAATAGACTCCTGGACCTAAGAGAGGACTTACAGCATGGGTACCAAATACAAAAGGGAGATAACTAGGACACCCATGTATAGGAAAGCTCTACCATTCACATAATATCACTTCTAATAGCAGCATGAAGGTTCTGTGATACCATGGAATGGGTTCGTACCTAAGGTTAAGATGGAATGGTCATAAGGCAATGCATAAGTGCAAGCGGATGTGAAATCCTAACCTATATGCTAGTTCAGACATAACACTTGTGATAGGAATGAATGGGTTGAAACCTCAAAGAGAGTATACAAAAACTGGACCCTACATGACAACTAAATTAGTCCAAAACAACCAAAAATAGTCAATAAATAATCCAAACTATAGGATATAGTGAGTAATGATTGTGACAATTGCACCCAAAGGAAACAATGTGGTGAACGATGGGACATAAAAAGGAAAGCAAGGTGTAGACCCAATGTTCATGCATCCACTACAACCCCTGTGAGGGTGACCACTGGTGTAAAGACCGAGCGAAGAGAATACAATCCTCAACAAATGGAGTAGAGGATGGAATATGACCATTCCCAAATCTATGAGCATGGTAAGGGGCTGTGATGCCCCCAAGTCTGACACCATGGTCCATACTAGGACCAAGGACGGGTGATAGGACACCAGGCATGCCGAAAATAAAAGGATCCAAACTCAAGAGAGCATAAATATACTTAAGTAACCACGATCCCAAAGGCCAACTAGCGCACAAAGAGCACACTCCTAAGAAAATATACAGCCAAAATACAAGCAAACCAAGGGGAGGATATGTGAGCTCCTGAATGCAGCAGGTATGTCTTACCTGGGAGAGGCTCGAAACTCCCATACACTACAAGCAGAGGTACATAACCAATTATAGTGGCCCTCAGCTTCAACGCATAAAGAGACTATGTTGTCTGACCCCTACCTGGCCGGGACACCTACAGAATAACCCCTGCAAAGTACCCCCTCAATAACCTAAGTAAAACAAATAAGGTCACCTCAATATAAACAATGCTCAAGCGGATAGTTGTAGGAGGGATTGACCATATGGGCAGGGTAACAAAACCCGAAACTCTCGAAAGAGCCCCCAGATACGAATACAATCCTGGAAATATCTCTGGTGCTACTCAGTTATGACTAGGGGTCATCCCAATCAATAACTGCTCACACTACCTCATGCTTAACTCCCTTGTAAGAGGAGCATCCTGAGAAACACTAATTATACCAAGAATTTCACTATCTCACCTGGAAAGACACCTACTTGTTGTTGTTTAGTAGTCTTGGAGAATTAACTCACAATGAACTATTCCAAGACTCTAAAACCTAATCTTGTTGATGCACCCTATAAAAGAAAAAAGTGTAATTCATTTTATTATGCATTGATTTTAATTGGTTGTAATTACTCAAAGGGAAATGGCCATGCAATTAATGATATGAAGACTCAACAGTGAAATAAAAGTGCACACCATAACAAACAATGCTAAGTGCAATTTTTGTCAAGTGAAAAATAGGGTATGCCACTACATGATATGCATAAATATATATTACTTTCCGAATGCCAATGCAATCCTTCCTATATGAAATCCTAAATACAACTATCATCCAAGCAATCTAATGCAAGTACCTCTTATTTTTCAATATAAAAGAATGAAAAATGCAATAAAAGTCATCTAAAACTCTCAGTCTCTACAGCAAGTATAAACACAATCCCAGCAAGACACCGAGACAAAAAAGAGTAATGCACTAATGGCAAAACAAAAAGGATAAATGACTAACACTACTTTCAAAGAAAAATCAATAAAAAAGCGGTCTCTGATCACAAAATAAGCATCCAACAGACAACATCAGACCCAAGGAAGACTCAACCACACTCACAACCCACCCATCAACTTTCCACAACATCAAACTCACCCAAAGGGAGGATGTACACGACTGTTTAAAGAACAGCTGCATATATATGTGACTTTTGGCCAAAAAGATGCATGTATATGCGGATTTTGGCCAAAAAACTGCGTGTATATGTGACTTTTGGCCAAAAATCCGTGTATCTACACAAATTTTGGCCAAAAACCTGCGTATACAAAGAAGGCAGTGGTAAAAATCAGGCCAAGGGTCAAACCAATAAAGGGGAGTGTCAATGGATGAACATACTATAAAATTCAACACAGAAATAGGGAGAAACAGAGAGCAAGTCAATAATATCAAGCACATTGTGCCCCCAAACCCCAAAGAAAAATAAGGAACATCCCCAACGGAGTCGCCAATTCTGTTACGGAGAGAAATTCCTATGGCTTGGGGTACCACAACAGATAGCTTGACTCCGGAAATAAATCATTTCCAATATGCAAGAGAAATCAAATATCTAACACTGAAGGATCAAGAATTGTACCTTATTATGGATGGTTGAAGTAGATCCCCGTTGAGCTTTCCAACTCCAACTTGTATTAATAGATTACTTCCTCAACAATCAATAAACAAGACAAGCATGCTATATATATTGGTGTTAGATCTACTCTAGCATATATAGTCAACAATGTATAAGCATTTGAAATCATCCATGGATAAAATATTCATTCAAACATACATTATTGGACAGGAAAGATATTTCTATTAATATAAAATCAAAGATTACAATGAATACAACCTCTGTCGGCACGTCTGTGAATTGGAGAAACTGAATCCCCCACTTGGGCCTCCACCACCTCAATCCTCCATCTCTCTATAGCAAGCTCACAATAAAAAGGCAAGTTTGGGAAGAAAACCAAAGTGATCCAAGGGACAAAGGGATGCAGACTCAAGCACAAGTTCCAACAACAATGGACTATAGTTTCTTTGCTCTCAATTCTCACATATTCTTCAATGTATCCAAAGGGTTCCTTACATAGCTCTTCAATGGGGAAATGAAGGGTCGAATCCGAGCGATCTCAAGGAATATGGAAGGCCATGAGACAAGTGAGTTGGATCCATGTCAAGGAAAACTCCAAAATAATTTGACCTTTTGCACACATCCAGATGTACACGGTTTTAGGGGTCAAACCCGCGTATATACACGAGAAAGGGTTTAAAAGTCGCGTATAGCAATTTAAGCATGTTTTTAGGGATGATCAAGGAAACATTAAAGGTATAAAAAGGGTCCATGGGGTCCAAAAGAGTTTGCAGAGGGACAGGGAAAGGCCATACAAGTGTGATTCACCAGGTGTGGTAAAATCATCTATAACACAAAGGACTCCTGGGCTCACTCATCCCAGCAAAAAGTAGTGTCCTTCTTCAAAAGACGCATAAAGCCTTTAGTCAAATTGGAAAAGTTAACCATGAATCTCTACAAGAAATTTGCCATGCCTTGCAAACATTGAAGATGTCTAATGTTTCTTAGGGGAGACAATTGAAGTATTGCCTCTACCTTTAAGGGATCTAGTCTTATACCCTCCTTGGAGACAATGAGCCCTAACAAGCGACTAGACTTCATGCAAAAGATGCATTTATGAGTGTTTAACCTAACCAAGTAATGGAAGCATATTTTGAACACTAATCTCAAATGGTAGGAATGCCACATCCTCTAACCAGAATCAGCAGCAAGGTCATCCAAAAAGACTTCAATAATCGATTTGAGATCATGGAAAATTAAGGTCATAGCCCGCTGAAATGTGGCTCCAGTGTTTTTAAGGCCAAAAGGCGTCTTTCGATATGCAAAGGTACCCCAAGGACGAATAAATGCAGTTTTATGTTGGTCCTTGGGTTTGATTTGGATCTGATTGTATCTGGAAAATCCATCCATAAAGGAAAATACCTCGCTTCCCGCACACTCATCCAAAATTTGATCAATAAATGGTGTGGGAAAATTATCCTTAGGAGAAGCATGATTCAAGTCATAGAAATCAGTGCATATACAGATCACTCCCTGCTTCTTATAAACCAGAACGGGGTTTGAAACCCACTCTGTTAAGGGAACGGGATAGATAAAACCGTCATTTTGTTAGTTTTTCAACATTTAAGCTAGCATTATGTTAAGATCTTTTCACTGAGAGAATAACAAGCACAGCAATAAAAGATAAGCACATCATAAGAGACAAGAGACACAAAGAGTTTTGATCGGGGAAACCATAAATGGAGAAAACCCCGCAACTTCCTCAAAAATAGAATCACCACAAGATGTAAGACCCAAAAATAGTAAGATGCACTCCCAACAGCAGTAGTCTTCTTCTTCTATCTAGTCCCAGTATTTCCTTATCCACTAGTGCGCCACACTTGAGAGAGTGAATGATGTGTTGTACAAGTGATAAATAGAGAGACTCTCACTCTCTATGTATATTCTTCCGTTCACTTGAAGTGCACTTAATCACGTAGGCTCAACTTAACAATCACTTACTCGAGCCTACACCTTAATTAGTGTATAATAACTCAAGTGCCCCGAAACTGTGGGGACTTACCTAATGACTTGACAAGACTTGTTTACATTATTAAT
>LPNX010382330.1:27743-47288 GCA_001517045.1 Pseudotsuga menziesii
CAAGACAACATGACTCAAGTACATAATAGAAACATCCTGGAATAAACATCGGGTTACAATATATAAGATACATAGAAGAATACATTCTGAAGTTACATATACATCAACACTCCCTCTTAACTAGGAAGGTATTATTTCGACACGATTTTCAGTAGTGGTCTTCTTCTCTGTATCAACTGGATAATCTTCGTCTTCAACTCATATTCGTCTTCAAGTCATCTTCATCTTCAAGTCATCTGGATCTGGATCATCTCTCGATCTGGATCGTCATAGAAAGGGATCTGGATCATCACTCAATCTGGATCATCATAGAACTCTATCACTGGATCTGGATCATCACTGGATCTGGATCATCATCACTGGACTGGATCTGGATCATCACTCGATCTAGATCTCATAGAACATCATCACTGGATCTGGATCATCACTCGATCTGGATCATCATCACTGGATTGGATCTGGATCATCACTCGATCTGGATCATCACTGCTAGATCTGGATCATCACTCGATTTGGATCTCTCAGAGTCATCATAACTGGATCTGGATCATAGCTCAATCTATATCTCCTCTGGTCATCATCATGTGTGTACTATCTCTTCATAGGAAGTTCTACAGATCCAGCCCTTTTTCATGTTAGTTGTAGGCCTAGCCCATAGGTAGGTCTTCTCCCAGCACTTACATCTGACCTGCTCGTCAGAAAGGCATGCCCAGCACTCACATCTAATCATGTAGTAAACTACAATCCCATCAGAAAGGCCCAGCACTCACATTCACCAGCATAATAGGACATCACATCACTAACATCTGTGAAATGGCTCTGCGCTTATATCTGACCTACTCGTCAGAATGGCACATTCACCCAGGCCGGAACACATCCTACCACAGTGATGAATGAATTTCACCCAGGCCAGAGCCCCTCCTACCACAATGATGAAATATTTTTACACATTCACCCAGGAAGGAACACATCCTACCACAATGATGAACGACTCTCACCCAGGCCGGAGCCCCTCCTACCACAATGACGAGAGATTTGTGCACTCACATCTGACCTGGTAGGAACTGAATCCTACACCCTCGTCAGAATGGCCCCCAGTCCCTGACTGAGCTACCTGGTAACAGACCAGGTGCCTCCACTCTCTCGAAGAGTGGCAGTTGCCCTTATATCTGTCCTACTCGACAGAATGGCCAGCACTCACATCTATCATGGAAGGAACTTAATCCTTTAGCCATGAACAGAATGGCTCAGCCCTCACATCTGACCTGCTCGTCAGAATGGCTCTCTCAGTCCCTGACTGAGTGTTCCTGGTAACTGACCAGGTGCCTCCATTCCCAGAATGGCAGTCAGCACTCATATCTGACATGGAAGGAACCAAATCCTCTCACCATGACAGAATGGCTCAGCCCTTACATCTGACCTGCTCGTCAGAATGGATTTGGATCTCTAGCACTCATATCTGACATGGAAGGAACTGAATCCTCTCACCATGACAGAATGGATCAGCCCTCACATCTGACCATGAAAGGAACCAATCCTCTCACCATGTCAGAATGGCTATGGGTCTCATCACTTTCTCTTGGGAGGAACCTCGATCTGGAGAACACCAAGTTTCTTTCTGAAGTACTCGAACTTCAGCCTAGCCAATGGCTTCATCAATACATCAGCTATCTATTCCTCCGTCGCAACATACAGGAGATTCACTGCTCCTCTCTGCACCATATCCCTGATCTAGTGATACTTGATCTCGATATGCTTCGACTTGTCATGAAACACTGGATTCTCTAACAACTTCACGCAACTCTGGTTGTCACAATGTATACAAGTAGCATCCAACTAGAGATGAAATATATCAGACAGTAGCTTCCGTAGCCATACTGCCTCACAACTAGATGAACAAGCTGTGGCATACTCTGCTTCAGCTGTACTCAGTGCCACACAGGATTTCTTCCTGCTAAACCAAGAGATCACACCTGATCCCATACTGAAGCAACATCCTAAAGTACTCTTCTTGTCGATGGCACTGCCTGCCCAATCTGAATCAACATAACCCTCCAGGTTAATCTTCTAATTCGCACCATACTTGAGCCCATAATCAATTGTACCCTTCAAGTACCTCAGATAATGCTTTGCAGCAATCAAGTGAACACTTCTCAGATCTGTCAGGTACTGGCTCAAGGTGTTCACAACAAAGCAAATATCTGGTCTCGTGTTCGTCAGGTAAATCAATGACCCAATCATCTGACGATACATCGTAGCATCAACCGTCTCTGATGAAGCATCACTCAATAGCTTCACGTTTGATGCCATAGGTGTGGCCATAGTCTTGCAGTCCATCATCCCAAACCTCTTTAGGATCTCTACTGCATACTTCCCTTGTCCAAGGAAGATTCCATTTGTACTCTGCCACACCTCCATACCTAGAACATTAGTGCATCGACACATAACAGGAGCATCACTAGTCTTCCACCTTCAACCTTGGATCAAAGGTTGGAATCCACTTTACGCTCAGTAAAGCCTAGAATCATCAGTAATCTGCCCATCCTATCGTACCATGTTGAACCTCAGGATCTTCTGCAATCACTCCCTCTGAAGTGGAGCATCATACTCCCTCTGTCTTCCATATTCTATGCACTGAAACATTATGTACTGGAGTGACAAGTAGTATCCATCTAGGATCACTAGATACTAAGATCCTCTATCTTGAACTTCTTCAAAAGTTCATCTTGCACCCATCTGTGATCTTGTCATCCTCTATCAACCTTGTATCAAAGGTTAAGATATTCATCAAGCTCATCATGTATGTGTTATCCCATGGGTGTCTTCTGAACTCGTACAAGGCCTTCTGTCATTTGCACACATGATTATGCATGTCATGTGACTTCACTTCTATTAGCTGTAAATGTTTCTTCGTAGACTATGCCTTCTATTCGTGAGAAGCCTCATGCTACAAATATTGCTTTGTATCCCACGATGTTTCCATCTGCTGCATGATGGAACTATGAACTTCTCTTCAGGTCTCGATACTATGCCCTGACATCATTCTTCTTGAACTGGTCTTCCATTTCTTCTTAGTTACTTCTTCTTGTCTGGAAGGTTCTGCATCAATGATGTCACTGTATTCATCATATTATTCTTTGTCTTGAAATGTCGTCACTTGTTCTTCAGAACAAGTCTTCATTCTTCTTTGCTTGTAGGTGATTATGTATGCGATATTTCCTACAAGTCAAATGCATTTGTATGGTTAGAACATTTCATAAAGAATATTCATATTGGAAAATACTTATGCATAAATATATGATCATGCAACTACTTTAGCCAATACAACATTCATCCATATCTCACTGAAACTTTCTAGATGCCTTCCATCTCTACCAGGACAACATTGCGATTGTGCACTAATCCAATATGTCAGCAAAGAGGTTTCATTCTAGATAAGTAGCAATGGAGAGTTGTATAGCACCATGAGCTACTTACCCATCACATGCATATTAGTAGTATACTGTCGTTAATGCAAACATCCTATCATGCATAATACATAAACTGAATATAAACAAATGCATAACAAAACAATATCATTAAATAACAATTGAATACTTATCTTTATTTGTTTTGTGGGTAGACTGCTTCTTGATCCTTTAGCTTCATCATCTTCTTGATTCATGGTAGCATCGTTTCTTATCCAAATGATATGGAGGATAAGAAGTTCTTCAAGAGTTGAGTTCTTCATATTCCTCATTGCTTGAGGGATCTTCTTTGGATGGCGAGATCTTGATCTTCAATTGCTCCCATCTTCTCTTCTCTTCTTATGATTCAAGCTTCTTCTTCTTTCCAAAGTCTGCTGAAAGTAATCACTTCCTTTTAGAACACATTCCTTGAATAAATGAATTCCATGATCCTGGGAGGCCATTCAAGGTGGCCATCACCACTTCTGCATTCTTCACGTCTGCTTCAAGTTGTTCTTGATTTTGAGAGACTCTTATGACTGCATGGTCTTTGCATTCTAGATCTTCACATTCTTCAACTGGTTTCTTTAGGTCATATTCTGATTTTTGTTCTTCCCTTCAAATAGCTTGAAATTTTGGAAGACCTTCAACAACTTTGCTTGCAATAGGTAGTGCTCTGTAATGCACGTGTGCAAGCCTTCTATGCTGAATCTCATTTGGCTCTACTATTTCATGGATCAAGGCTTGTTATGGATAGCCCTTCAATTTGTACAAGCCTCCTTTTTGTTCTCCAATCACTACCGCATCATCGATAGTATTTCCTTTTGGCCATATGATGACTTGACCATCTATGAATGCAACCCGCGTTCCTTTTGCATCAATGATGAAATGGAGAGAAGGTTCTTCTTGAGTCCTAGAACAAACAATACTTCTTTCATTGTTAGAGACTTACCAGGGTCTAGCTTGTATGAAGATTCCCCACTACCTTTTATTGGATATTGGCAGTCATCTCCTAGTTTCACCTTGTGAGGTGATTCATGTTCTAACAGTCTTACAAAGGATTCCTTGAATCCCGTCATATGTTTGGAAGCCCCACTGTATATAAGACAATCATCATTTCCATGAGTAATGTTACCTGTGAGAGCTGATATTAGAACATATTCATCCTCACTTGAAGAATCTTCACTTTTGTATCTAGATCTCTTTCTGGATGGTTCATCATCCTCTGCAGCATGAGCATGATGTCTTCTTTGGCCCCGTCTCCCTCTGAAACTGGAACCTCTATACTCATGTAGGTGTCCAATCTAGTTTCTTTAGAGAGATCAAATACTTCTATGCTTGGAATTTGTCAACTTCACCAAGCTTATAATCAAGCTATTGTGATAGATCATATTGAAATGAGAACCTCAAATGGAAATAGCAAAGGATTAGATCTTACCGATTTGAGGTGTCCGTCCTTGTTCTGGAGCTGCCTGATCTAGGGTTTGTCACAGAAACCCTATTTTTCAAAACTTGGAATCTTTTAGATCTGAGTGGATAAACAGATCGATCTCTTCAAATGGAGCTGTCCAATGTACTCGTTTTCTGAAAACAGTGGAGGGAAGCTCCCGGAACAGGAAGCCCTAATTTTCCAATTTCTTTTGCAGAAATGCCTGTTACTGTTTCTGTGATATCTCAAAATTACTTCTCCTCTGTGTCTGAAATTTCGTACTTAGGTAACCTTGCATGTCCCTGATCCAACCCTGTAGGTTTCATCATAATTGGTTTCACCATTTGGGATTTATGATCCTTTTCCCAAGGTGACCTGTTACAGGACTGTTCAGAACAGCGAAGTTGTACGGCATGCCATGTGTCACTGGTTCATCTTCTGAGTTTGATATTTGGACCAATGAAATTGAAGTCTGTTCCCTTTATAGAAAATCTTCAGGAATTCCATTTGGACCTTTGTAGCCCAATATATTGCAGATCTCCCCAGCTGTCCTGTGTATGGATGATTTCTGGAAGAGGATGGAACCCTAACTTGGAGAGATCATATCTCCCAGAATATAGTGAATCGGAGGATGATTTTGGACACAGTGTTCATCAGGATTTTATCTTCGGTCCTTGTAATTTTCCACTTTTGATACTTCTCCAATATTGGAATATAGCGACTGTACCAAAACTTATCAGTTTTAGTATTTAGGGTTTCTCCTAGCTCAGTGTCAAACTAGGGTTTGACTTTCCTGGAGTTTCACCCAACCATATTTCTTGATCCAGGTCTCTAAACTTCAGTTTTGATGAGGAGAACAATCCTATGCTGGTATCACTCAAAAATTCCTCTTCTGTAGAAACCCCTAATTTCCACATCGAAACTGAAAATGCTTGAAATTGAATTCCGCATCGACAGAAAGATGCACCCTTCAATGGAGAGTCATCCTAGCATACTTTTTCTGAAAATATGTAGAGGAAGATCCACAAACTAGGAAGCCCTAGTTCCCGCAGCTGTACAATGTCTTCTTCTCAGGTTAGCTCTGATACCATGTTAGTTTTTCAACATTTAAGCTAGCATTATGTTAGGATCTTTTCACTGAGAGAATAACAAGCACAGCAATAAAGCATAAGCACATCACAAGAGACAAGAGACACAAAGAGTTTTGATCGGGGAAACCATAAATGGAGAAAACCCCGCAACTTCCTCAAAGATAGAATCACCACAAGATGTAAGACCCAAAAATAGTAAGATGCACTCTTAACAGCAGTAGTCTTCTTCTTCTGTCTAGTCCCAGTATTTCCTTCTCCACTAGTGCGCCACACTTGAGAGAGTGAATGATGTGTTATACAAGTGATAAATAGAGAGACTCTCACTCTCTATTTATATTCTTCCGTTCACTTGAAGTGCACTTAATCACGTAGGCTCAACTTAACAATTACTTACTCGAGCCTACACCTTAATTAGTGTATAATAGCTCAAGTGCCCTGAAACTGTGGGGACTTACCTAATGACTTGACAAGAATTTTTTACATTATTAATCCTCTCGATCAGAACATCGGGGAAAGACAACATGACTCAAGTACAAAATAGAAACATCTTGGAATAAACATCGGGTTACAATATATAAGATACATAGAAGAATACATTTCGAAGTTACATATACATCAACACATTTAACAGCTTTTCTATCTCAGCATTAATCACGGGTGCTTTTATAGGATTCACCGCACGCAAGAGTTGTCAAATAGGCTTAGCATTGGGATAAGTTTTAATTTCATGTTCAACAATGCGAGGGTTGATACCTGGAATTTCCTTGTATGACCAAACAAAGACATCAGGAAACTCTTTGAACAGCTCAGTATACTCTTGAATCTTAGCATGGGAACATTCTTCCCCAATATAGACATTCTCAATCTTGCCAGAATCACGAGAGATATTGATAGGGATGGTAGGAGATATATTCGCCATGTTTCCATCAGCCATCAAACTAGGAGAGCTCAATGGAACCACGGGACTACCAATTCTCTCACTAAGAATCTCCCTAAAGTCTTCACACTCCAAACGTTCAAGCTTAGGAAGAAAATAAGATCTATGATGTAAATCTTTCCAAGATGGTTCAACCCCAGACATGGCCCTAATAATAGCTTCATCTGATGGAAAAAAACTATCAAGGAAATCATGTGCATGAGAAGACTTAACTGCCCATGCAGGTAGCACATATGGGTCCTCCTCCTCCGCCCATGAAGAGGAAGGACTAGGCTCTACAACGCATTCAAGATTCGCTTGATATGCTATCATTGCTGCAGGCAATGGCACATCCATTTCAATAGGCTTACTTGAAGGACTCGGTGTAGGAAGGATCCAAGGATCTTCCATATGGGAAGTGTGAAAAGACATTGAACTCAATGAATATGAAATGTCACCAAAACTATACCCGATCATAAGAAAGGGTGCAGGACAACCAAAGGTTCCTATAAGGGATGGATACATGACAACACCCACACTCCCAGTTGCCAGCTGAGAATGATCGATAATCGGGATAGAAGCTCTCGATGATGCAGTAACACTTGGATTGAATGATGTTTGATCAATCATAACAATCTTCCCATTAAATGGAAAGCATACAACTCAAAATAGAGAAGAAGCTATGACTTTCATACTATACCTCCAATTCCTACCCAGTAACAAATTGTAATCAAGGGGCGAATCAACCACCTCAACTTCGATCGTGACGGTCTTCCCTCCCAAAGGGACCTCAAGAGAAGGAAGAATTCTGTGCAGCCAAAACGATCTTCCATCAAAATCAGTCAACATGGTAGCGGATTTAGACAACTAAGGGGAACCCAAACCCTTCCAACATGACAAAGACATCACATAAGCAGCAGCACCTTCGTCAATCATAGTGCATTTGACGGTCATGTTAAGACATTCTACATGAATCAAGAGAGACACATAGTAAGGAATGTGAGGCTGTAGTACCGCGGTTTCAAATTTGATGATTGAGGAAGAGCTATCATCATTAACCCGAAGATCAGAAAGCAAAGCCTTCCTTTTGTGAAGGACAAATCTGAAGTAATTCCAGTGCAAACATCGCACCAGCAGTGTGGCCCAAATCCTCGACAACTGAATAGTTCTGGGTGGCTCGAGCATTAGGATTGTGTCCCGAACGCTTGAGGAATACCTTAGGAATGTGAGGTGCAACTCCAAGTTTATCCACAGGGTTTTCAATACACAAAGGACTCATGGGTGGAGTAGGTTCCTTTCCAAGGTCTGGTTGTGATGAACCATAGTCCTTCGCACGAGTCACAAACTTAGCAGCACGCACCATATTGATGCAACCATGACCACTACTGGCTTCTGACAGATCCTGATCTCTACCAGACTGATCATGGGTCCTTGAGTTTATGTTTTGATTATGTGGTAAAGGGTTGGTCAACACAGTTGGGCCCTGTGCTATGAACCTCAAGGCATATTCCATACGAGGGCACAAGTGAGTGAGGTGGTCATCCTTACACAATTTGTAAGGAAACTTAACATTAAGTTTAGAATACTGGTGCCCCCCATCATTACAGACATTCTTGTCATTAAAATTGGCATTTTCATTCCTATTCCCACCCTTACGATTGTTTTTACCCTTTTTCTTATTCCTTCCAGGTTGCTGGTTACCCTTCTAGTCCGACGATTACACCGAAAGCACATTCGTCATTTGGGTGGGTTGAGATGAAGCTGTGGCTTGTCCCGAGGTAGATTGGTTTATAGATAATTGACTCACCTATTGCACAACCAAAACTATAGGTTTGGTACTCGTACAACCAACAATGCCATTAGCATGTGGTCCAAGTTTGACCTTAGAATCGAAACTAGAACACAGAGCATTAGGAATGATCTCATATAACAATTTGGATTGAACATAAATCAAATCCAATTCCTGCACCTTAAAAATGGCTTGTTCCTCATTTTGAACTCCAGACGTAGAAACATCCTTCTCTATATAAGGCAATAACGATTTAAGGAACCACTCAAGGAGAAACTCTGGTGGTATGAAGGCTTTAATCAATCTCTTCCATCTACGCCACTCTTGGATATGGTCTGAGATATGTGTGCCTTTGTCTTGCCTAAATGTCGACAAGAGTTATGTACCAACGTCGTAATGCACTGGTAGATGGAAGTGATTGAGAAAATTCATAGCTAGGTCATCGAATGAAATGAATGCCCCCCTAGGTAACTCTATGTACCATTTTGCTGCAGGCCCGATGAGGGTGCATTGAAATAGCCTTAAACAGATTGAATCATCGAGTAAGGAATTAGAAGAGAACCATAGGTGAAATGTAGTAACATGTTCATTAGGATCTTCTCCTATTTTTCCCTCAAATTTGGGAATGTCCAAGGGAAGCTTGTTAGGGACAGCCGACCAAGCCGGGTGACGAGATACTGGATTGTTCGTTAGTCTCAACAAGTCAAATAGATTTAACGTTGCAAGGAAAGGGAACCTAGGTTGATTAGGTCGATGCCATGCTCCCTGATATTTTTGGTTCATATAATACTGATTACTGTAACCACCATAGCCATGGCCATAGTACCCTCCTCCCATTTGACCCGTGTAGGGTGGCATGGAAGCACCATAATGTGGTGTACCTTGACTATTTGGAGCTACAAAGCCATAATTCGAGGAGTAAGCAGTTTTTTGATACCCATACCCACAAGTTGAATAACTCTGTCCATACTATGGTCCATAATATTGTCCATGAGAAGCTCCATAAGATGTCCCATGAAAAAATCCATAAGTAGGAATATGGAGAACTCCTTGCGATAGACCATAGGATGTTCTAGAAATATGAATATGACCTCCTGAGACAACAGGAGGTACTTGACTCTGAGACATGACTACATGAGTAGTTGCAGTATGAACATGACTAGTAGAAACATTCCGGCCTAAAGGATCACATGAATGAGGGGGGGGAATAACATTCGAAGAACTAGGAATAAAGGATGAAGGGACATGTGAAGTGATGTAAGTGGTATTCCCTCATCTTGGTTCTGGTATCTGAATAGGAATACTAACACCAGGTCTAGGATGAACATGTGATGTAGCCTCCACTGCTGGGATGGAGAGTGCAATGTGACTTGTGTTCCCAAATATCTCCACATAGAAAGGAATAGGAGTGCCCCCAGGCGTAGTTTTAGGTTCAAATTTTGACTCGGCATGCTATGCTAGATAATGTGTAGGGATATCATTCATGCCATAACTAGTGCTCATAGGTTCATGATGAGTCCAATCACCCGAAAACCAATACCGGTGACCTATGAATGAGGGATCATACCCAGAGTGTGTAGGTATATTAGGTGAAGGATCATATACAAGAATAGGATCTTCTTCCCTAACCTCGTGAGGTGGAGAAGACAACTCAGTAATTTCATTTTCATGATCTCCCATCATGTGTGAATCAAAGTGAGAAGTAGTCTTCCTGGACTATCTGTTTCTCTCTCCCAAAGGAGGAGGAGATGTAAAAGGTGGAAGTACTGCTAAATGACAAGAACGGCAAAGTGCCGCACCCGAATCCACAATGACTCAAAAAATGGAAAAGACTCTTCTAGTTATGCCAACCCTAAGCAAGCTAGCGTGCATAGAGCATACACCTATATAATCTAAAGCCAATAATAAGAAAACAAAGGTAGGATATGTGAGCTCCCGAATGAAGTAGGTATGTATCGCCTAGGAGAGGCTTGAGACTACCATACACAACAAGCGAAGGTTTGTAACCAATTATTGTGGCCCTCGGCTTCAATGCATATAGCGACTGTGTTGTCCGACCCCAACCTAGCCGAGACACCTGCAGAATAACCCCTACGAAGTACCCCCTCAATAACCTAGGTAAGGAAACTAAGGTCACCTCAATATAATCAATGCTCATTCGGACAGTCGCAGGTGGGATTGACCGTATGGGTAGGGTAGCAAAGCCCAAAACTCTCGAAAGAGCCCCCAGATACGAATACAATCCTGGAAATATCTCCGATGCTACTCAGTTATGACTAGGGGTCATCCCAATCAATAACCGCTCACACTGCCTCGTGCTTAACTCCCTTGTAAGAGGAGGATCCTAAGAAACACTAATTATATTAAGGATTTTCACACTCTCACCTGGACAGACACATGCATATTGTTGTTTAGTGGTATTGGAGAATTTACTCACAATGAACTATTCCAAGACTCTAAAACCTAATCTTGTTGCTTTACCCTATAAAATAAAATAGTGTAATCCATTTTAATTAAGTGTTGATTTTATTTGGCTTATTACTCAAAAAAGGTAGATGATCGTGCAACCACTGGTGTTATGACGGAACATGAAGTAAAATGCACACCTAACAATCAATGCAAATGCATTGTGTCAAATGAAAAACAGGGCATGCTACTACGTGAAATGCAAAATTTTCTTCAAAAGACAAATGCAATCATTCCTATATGAAAGCCTAACTAATACTTCTCTAAGCAAACCTAGTACAAGTACCATGCAAAATGCAAAGTGCAATGATGCATAATGATGCAAAGAAACAAATATTTTTTGTATTTTTTGAATAAAAATGAGATAATAAAGCAAAATAATGAATCTACCATCCCTAGACTCTGCAAGCACTATCAAATAGCACCCAAGCAAAGCACTAAGGTAAAAGAGACCTAATGCACTAATCCCAAAACAAAAAATCGAAAATGGAATGACAAGAACATTCTAAAGAATGTTTACCCTAAAAAGTGTCTCTGGTCAGAAATAGAGGTGTATACAGACTCTAGAAGCATAGAAGGAGACTCAACAATCATCAAAACTCACCCAACAACACTCAATATTCCTCTAAAAGGAAAAACTCAGGGCATACGCGACTATGTGCAGAAAACCCACTTATATACGTGACTGTGAGGCAAAAAATTGTGTATAGGAAGAAAAAGAGATAAAAATGAAGGAAAACAGATAAGCTGAGACAAAATTCACTCCTATCAGACACTACCAGGCAAACATGCCCCCATACCTGACTCGGAAACAGAGAAATCAGAGCAATTCAAGAACATTGAATGCTAATAAAAACCCCCAAAGGAAAAATGACTAGGAACTCCCCAGCGAAGTCGCCAATTTTGTTACAGAGAGAAATTCCTATGGCTTGGGGTACCACAATAGACAAATTGACTCCAAAAACCAATCCTTTCTTATATGCAAGAAAAACAAATATCTAATACTAAAGGATCTCGATTCGTACCTTATTCCGGATGGTTGATGTAGATCCTCATTGATCTTTTCCACTCTTGCTTGTATTAGCAATTTGCTTCCTCAACATTCAACAAACAAGACAAGCATGCTATATATAATTGTGTTAGACCTACTCTATCATATATAATCAATAACATATAAGCATTTAAAAGAATCCATGGATCAAATACTAATTTAAATACACATTATTGGACAGGAAAAGATATTTTTATTAATATAAAATAGAGATTACAATAGTGACAACCTCTATGGGCACGTCTGCGAATCGGAGAAACTGAGTCCCCCACTTGGGCCTCCACCACTTCAATCCTCCATCTCTCGATAGCAAGCTCACAAGAAAAAGGCAAGCTTGGGAAGAACACAAAGTTCTCCAAGGGACAAAGAGATGCAAACTCAAGTATAAGCTCCGACAACAATGGACTATAGTTTTCTTGCTCTTTAATTCCTCCCCCTTTCAATGTATCCAAAGGGTTCCTTATATAGCTCTTCAATGGGGTAATGGAAGGTCAAATCCGAGTGATCTCAAGGCATATGGAAGGCCAAGAGACAAGTGACTCGGATCCACATCAAGGAAAACTCCAAAATCATTTGGCCTTTTGCACACATCACAATGTACGTGGGTTTAAGGGTCAAATCTATGTATATACCTGAGAAAGGGATTAAAAGTCGCGTATGGAAATTATTGCATGTTTTTAGGGATGATCTTGGAAACATCAAAGGTGCAAAAATGGTCCATGGGGTCTAAAGAGTCTGCAGAGGGACGGGGAAGGCCATAAAGGTGTGATCCAACATGTGTGGTAAAATCAGATGTAACAAACTTCATTTATTTACATGGAAACCTACCACTTAGTGCCATAATTTATTCATTCTCCTTCTGTTCTAAGAATGTATATTTTGATGGAATATATTGTTAGGGTTTTTGGATGCATTTTAACAATTTTTTATGTGCATTTAAGTAGACAATGTTCTCTTGTGGTTCTACTTACAATTTATTCATCCAATACAGAATGAGCCACATTCTTTTCACGTGAAAGACTTTTTTAACCAACGAACGTGAGTGCATCAATAAGACATTTTACATTGTGGTTACTTCATTCTATATTTTTTTAGTGATTTTATTCCTAATTTTCTTCTAACTATTGCCAAAATCCTAGATTTCGACAAAGATAAAAATAATTGGCATGTACCAACATTAGGTTTAGGTTAAAAATATTGTTGAATAATTTGTGAAAAATGTTGATTGATAGTGTGTATATGTATCTTAAATTCCATGGAAGACAAGGCACTCTCATTCACTTGTATGTGTTTAGTAGTATTCCTTTGGCAACAGGAAAGGTTCGGTAGTCTTTCAACAGGTGCAGTGACATTGGCATCTACTACAGGTTGGATGCTTTGATTTTGATTTTGAACCACCTGGGATGGTATTAGGAAAGACACATCAATAAAAAAATTTAAACTCTTCACCAATATGCTCAAAAAAGATTTCTTAGTATTTGTATCCTCCCCATAACCAACTTCCAATAACACATTAATGTCTTCTTGAACATGTCTATCACTGAGATGTAATGAAATCATGAATGAATTATGGATCAGTGAATAGTGGCTAGATGCCATGATTGTTGAACCAATGGGAAGTGATGGTGAAATCCAATTTCCACTTTGAAATTCCACTGCTTTGACTCATGTAGTGAGTTATAATTCATTGTCTCAATTGTTGAATTACTCAGCTCCAATTGTTGAGGAGGGGTGAGAACTGATCTCTCATCGGTTGAATGTTCATGATTCCATGATTGTTCCCATGCATTTTTCTTTTGTTCTTCCATTTATTCTAGTGTAACCACCTTCCTTAAATATTTACGTCTTGTGCTACATAAATTCCCCATAAAAAACTATGACAAACTATTGATTGCTTATGAATTTGATAAAAAACAAGAGGAATATCAAGATTGGGACTATTTTGTGGATATGAATAGATGTATTTTTGTCCTGTAATGCAAAGAAAAATGAGATATCAACTCATGAAATGGTTTTTTTTTATATAACAATAAGAAATTCATATGCGTTATAATGCACATGCATTATTTTAACCCATAAGATGTTATATGCTGAAATTAGGACATGATATGGAACAATGAGGCTCAATTATTAGAGATTTAGAGCTTAATATTTTGAAATGTGATGTAATTTGATTTTGTAGAACATATTTGCAAGTATGGAATGATGAGACTGAACTAGTTATGAGGATTCATTTCCAAGGGAATCTAAGGGTGTGCATTCATCTTTCTAGTGTAAATGATGGTTAATTTAGTAGATGGAATAAAAAAAGGTGTATAAGGTGCCTTCAATACAAATCTATACATTCAAGGTTGAAGAAAACATACCGAGCTTGAAAATAATTCGGTAGTTTAAAGAAATAAAAAAAATATTCTTGATATCATGCAGGATCAGTGTTATCATTGATATACACACATTAAACATTGAAGGAAACCTTCAATTACTATTTTTAATAGACACATCAATGGAATAAAAGAAGTCATAACAAATGAAATCTATATTTGTATCACACTAATCAACAAACATCTTTATCATTGATACAAATAGTGTGCAAAGATATTGCTCAAAGATTTATTTATCTAAACAATGTTTACATAGATATAGATCGGACCTGGAATTACATAGGAAAAAAAAGAGTTATAGAGAAGAAGACATTGCAGAAGTGCATTAAAATCTTAGTCTATACACTTAAACTCCTCTATACAAAATAAGTCTACAAAAATATGACTCAAGAGATTCGACAAAGGTCCTCTCCAAAAATTGCCAGCCTCATTTATGTATTAAAATATCCTTTATATAGGATAAAACTATTTGTAACATATTATGTTTACTCTAATTGTCCTCCAACTATCTCCTCTTCTATAACTATCATTCTGTTGATACTTTCCTTAGAATTGTTTAACTTCCCTTTTTATCTTTATCTCTTCTTACTCAATCTCTTTTTAGTGGTATTTGGATGAGGCTACTTCCTAATTACTAGTCTTCACATATGTACAACTAGTTGTCAGGATGGTTGACCCAATTTATGGGTAGCTGAATGCCCCAATAACTAATTGATCATGTGGACAACTTTATACCTTGATAGTTGACTTATTAACACACTTGGGTGCCCTGTTGGATGCCCAATTTGTTGAGTAGATGTTTACCCAATATGTACATTTTGTTTCCCTGATTGTTTCCCAATTGGTGTTCCTACTCGCATAAGCTGAATCACTTTAAGTATATAAATTTGATGATATTTTTCCACTTGATGCCACTCATTTTCCATAAGGTACTTATGAGTCCTTAGGGTGTCTAAGGCCAATTCAATATTGGTATAGGATATGGGTGTCAATTTTCTTAGCTGTTTTTTCATATTGATGCACAATTCAAATTATGCAGCTAAGTGCTTGACCAACTCATCTTCATCGAGCTAACCATACAAATCTTCAAAAAATATTTTCTCATTTTTCTTTTGCTTAAAAAATTCTTGATATGTTTCTTCATGATACAAATCTCCATTTCCATCCAATAAATGTTTTAATCCCTTTTCCATAGCATCTTTCAATAAGGATCTAAAAGATGAAATTTATGATGTCAAGGCCTTTATTTTGTTTTGGGATCCATTTAGTAGATTTTTCTTTCCTATAACTTGACTAGATATATTTATTAAATGTGTTCTATTTGTAATATGCAATTCATCCAATTTCCCTTTACTTTTGTTGTTAAGAAAATTGATTACTTTTGTTGTAATTTTTTGTTTGTCTTCAAGCTCTTTTCTATTATATCATTCTAAGCTTTAACACTAGTGGCTAGATCGAGTTCATGTTGTATTATCTCAAAATGATCCCAATGTTTAATAATTTATCTTTATATTTTACCCCTTATCACTTTCTTGGATTCCTTTAGAATCTATTCTCCTTGCATCTCTACTCCCAGGTCATGGACTTCCTTATTTAATTCATCAAATTTCATGCTCCAAATCCTAAATAATCCAATCATTTTCATTCATCTCATATTCAATCTCTTTTATGATATTGTCCCTCTTATCATTCTACTAAGGTGGAACATTTGTTAGGATATTTAGACACTTAGGGGTTAGTTAAGATCAACTTGTGTAATATATCCTTTAGGTAAAAGTGTGTTTCTTTAGTATGCATTAGTATGCATTTGTAAATATTCTAATCCGACGGTCACGATATGTTCTAGACATAGAGTGATCTGATTGCATAGAGTGTCATTGGCTAGTTGATCGATTATTAGAAGCTCATATGTAACTTTCTTTATTTTGCATAATAAATTTCTCAAAGTAGCTATTTGGCTGGGGCTATGGAATGTCTCCCTCTCGAGGGTTTTAACCACGTGACAAAAAGCGGTGTGTTGATCTATGATCTATTTGTGTGAAGTTGTCACTGAAGGTGTTTGGTCTTTTGGGAGTACCCTATGTACCCGAACATGGTATCAGAGATTTTATGAAGAGCCGCTTTCAGTTTTGATCAAGATCTATAACCAGTGTTGCCAAAACTTTGAAATGGTTTCTGGTTCTAGATTTTCTATGCATTTGTGGCCTATGGGAGCTACTCCATTACGTCAGGAGTGTCATTTCCATTGGGTAATAGTTTTTGTTTCACCGAAAACCCTTTTCGTTTGCTTCAGAAACACCCATTTCGGCAAATCTGAAGGTATAATGTTACAGTGACGGATTTGTTTTTTGTAAATCTCTCATATTTTATCAGTTTATTGTTCGATCTTTTTTGTTTTCGTCTTCGACTGTTGCCTTCCTTGACTGCGTACACTGTTTGATGTGCACCTTGCATGATCTCAATGAATCAAAACCGGTAAGGTAAAGTTTTTTTTCTTGTCTTCTCAGCTACATATGCTCTTTGACGTGCACCTTGTGTGATCACGGCAAATCAGAAACAACGAGAAAACTTGAAAACATAGACTTTTCGGGTAAGATAACCAAGATCTAACCCCATTGTGTGGGAAAAAAAAATTGTTTTTGTTTTTCGGTTTTTTGTGATTTGCAAGAAAAGAAAGCAAGCACGGAGAACGAGAGAGAAGGGTAAAAAAAAAAACCCTTCATATTTCCATTATTTTATGTACTTTTTAAACTTAGCTCACTTGGTCCAAAGTTGCTTTATTACTTAATAGGTCTTGAATTCAAGACTTATTAAGCGACTTTTTAGTGCATGTAATTTCTATTTTCAAGTTACTTTATTGTAAAAGTGCATCTCACATAAATAAAATAAAATAAAAGTGAGTCACTTAAGTCTTTTAATTTATTGCCGCACTATTTAAAAGTTACATTATTGTAAAAGTGAACATCACTTATTCTATAAAAATGATTCACTTCAAAGCAATTTTATTGTAAAAGTGATTGTCAAAAGTTGATCTTAGGAAGAGGGGGCTTCTTTTTTTAGTTGGTCAAGTTAATATCTGCCACGTCACTATTGGAACATCTTCAACATTTTCTTTAATCAAGCATAACTTCATCATCTAGAATCAATTTTAAGTGTCATTTTTTTTAAAACCGCATATTTTTTTCGAGCTCTTTGCATCCTAATAGCTAGTTTCTGTTCTTTTAGCCATTATTTTATAGTATGTCCACCCCTTGTGATATTATACTTACAATTTCTAACTATTTCTCATGGAAATCTCGTATAGAGGATGTTCTATGAAGTAGGGGAATTTTCAGGATAACCTCAAAGAAAGAAACAGAACCCACTGATGATGATAAGAAAATTAAATGGGAAAATAAATGTGATGAAGCTCGTGGATTGATTGGGATGTCAATCTCTACTGATTTGTGATTCCACATATCTGGAATTGATGAACTTAGTCTCGCTTGGGAAAAGTTGGAATCTGTGTTAGGTAAACACAATGAAATTCGGGGTCATCAACTTGAGAATGAGTTGCTTTCCTTCAATCCAAATGATTTTTCATGCGTTCAAGACTATTTATCTAAGTATAAAACTCTTAGACTATTACGTGCAGAATGCAAGATTAAGAAAGAAGACAAACAATATATTTATCATATTCTTTCAAAACTTGGACCTGCATATTCTGTTTTTGTATCTACATTCTACTCCATGAAAGAATTATTGACTGCAGCTAGCTATTAAGAGCCTAGCCTTGAATCCTTTTGTGATTCCTTAATTAGAGAGCAAGATAAGCTCATTCATATTGGAATAATTAACAATGCAGATACATCTGGGAAAGCCTTATTGTCCCAACAGAAAGAAAAGTCCAAGCCTCCCAAGAAACATAATTTTTGCAATAATAAGAAAAACAACAAGGTTCGCAAACCTTCTCAGTCAACTCCTTTAAAAAATGACAAAGGATCCAAGCAAAAAGGAAAGAAGATTGAGTGTCATTGCAATTTTTGTGGGAAAGATAATCATGATGAATCTAAGTGTTTTAAGAAGATGGTGGCCTTGGAAGCAACAATGAAGAAGCACCACATCATCCTAGATTCGTCTTCAGAATCTACCTGTCATGGACATGCACTTTGTGCTTCTGGTTACTCTTATACTACATATTCTTCTTCTACTTCAATTGAATGGCTCATTGATTCTTAAGAATCTTATCATATGGCTAAGGATAAAGCCATCTTTTCTACTATGCATGAATGTAACACTAAACAAATATTTTTTTGGTGATGATAGATCTCTACGTGTTGTAGTATCTGGAACAGTTCTAGTAGAAAATGGTCATTTCAGTGATGTATTATGTGTTCCAAAAATTTCCTGCAATTTGTTATCAGTCTATCAAATTACTCATTCAGGTGAAGGTGAAAATGTGATATTTACACCTAACCAAGTTGTAATCAAGGATTTAAAAATCCTCAAAATATCTTCGCTACTGGAACTGTTGATGATATTACCAGGTTGTACAAATTTAACAACTTTGGGTCATCACCTTTTCCTTCAGTTTTTGTTGCTCATAGTGATAACTTGAGCAAACTTTGGCATGAGCGATTTGGTCACTTAAATTATCGCTCATTGAAACAACTATGTAAAGAAAATATGGTGATTGGTCTTCTGCTGGTATCTTGCAAGGATGGTGTTTTTTTTAGTTGTGTACTCGGAAAACATCATCGGGACAGTTTTGACAAATGTGCCTCTTGGCACACCTCGGTTCCCTTGGAGCTTGTGCATAGTGACTTGTGTAGCCCTCTTCCATCTATTTCCTTTTCTGGCTTCAAATATCTCTTAAATTTCATTGATGACTACTGCAGATGCACTTGGGTTTACTTCCTAAAACTTAAGAGCGAATTATTTAACATGTTCTTGGCCTACAAGGCCCTTGTTGAAAAACAATCTGGTCATCAAATTAT
>LPNX010382367.1:2768-68317 GCA_001517045.1 Pseudotsuga menziesii
ATGGGATGTTTTATATATTGGCTTGAAATTTGCAGTTTCTGAATCCCTTCTTGCAGGCTTAATCCTATATTCTATGTAGTTTGATAAAATATCTTTTCATTGTCACTGGGAAGTAACTACGTAAACATGCAAGTTTGTTTTCTGTTTATCTTTTAGTTGGCACATTCCATATCCTGTGGGTGCTTATCTGTAGTTTGATATTTTTCTAGCTGAGTGCACTGATCCTTTTTTCTTATTGGGCATACAGTGTTCTGATCAAAATTGCCGTGTAGCCTATCACCCACTTTGTGCACGTGCTGCAGGACTTTGCATTGAGGTTTCCACTAAGCCCTTTTATATTAGTTTCTATGAGATAACGAGGTTTGGGAATTTTAAGAATATATGAATCTCACATTATTACATTCCTTGCCAAGTACTATTTTTATTGCAGTTTCTATTAAATCCTGTGGTTTATATTTCTATCTTTATATGCAGGTTCTGGAAGATAAGGCTAGACGTGTTGTATCTGCAGATGAGGACTGCGAACAAAATCTCTGTTTACTTTCCTTTTGTAGAAAGCATAGACAACTGGCAGATGAGTGGACTCCAACAGATCAGCACAAGCCCCTAACTCTCCGAGACTGTTCTAGTTACATTCCCCCATCAAATTTGTCTGGCTGTGCTCGTTGTGGTAAGAGTTATGGCTCATCTATTCTACTTTCAGAATTCTATTCTATTTTAATTTTTTCAAGCGTTTATGGTTCATGTTTATTTCACTCATCCAGCCTATCATCTGCTACATTGGTTCTTAATGGAGAAAGTTCTGATTGTAATAAGTTTTAGAATCTTAGAAATAGTATATGAGCAACATCTTATACACCAAGAAAACCTCAACCATGTGAACTGTGTTATGTGCTAAGTTGTTTTGTTTGATTCACTGTTCATACTTCAAGAACTTATTTCATGTGCCAACAGAACCATATAATCACTCTGAAAGGCGGGGTCAAAAAAAACCTGAAGCAGCCTCCATCAAATGCTTGTTTGTAGAGAATAGGCCATACTTGATAAGTGGTTGCCGGGCAGATGTGCAGCTCAAAGCACAACCTGGGTTGAAAAGCAACTGTGTAAGGGGTGCATCACTACCCGTGTTAGCATCTGCACATCAGTATTCAAGTATGCCTCAAGTGGATGGTTCCCGAAGTTTTATGTCAGATAAATATGAACACATGCGTGCTACCTTCAGAAAAAGGCTAGCATTTGGTAAGCTGCTTGAAAATTGTTTAAAGATATTTAGGAAATGCGAATAATGTGCCTTATTGATCGATAAAAATTTATTTCCAGCTTAACAAAAAGCAATGTTAGTGAATTTTCACTAACATTGCTTTTTGTTAAGCTGATCAAGGAGAACATTGCTAGTTTTCACTAACAAAATTTTGATGTGAAATTAGACAATGCTTGGCAAGTCGTATGAATAAAGCAGAAAGTAAGATATTTGAGATGATCTGCGACTGCATTATATCCTTGGAAGATGAGACAACATCATCAGCATCATACCAACTAATATGCCTGCTGATTAAGTAGCAAGGGTCTTAGATATGCCTTGTGCAACAATTTGGTTACGACGAAGCACTTAAATACGAAAATGTGTATCTAGTTAATAACAGCTTAATTTTCATTCCATTTGATTGATTGAGTGAAATGTTGTTTCAAGGTCAATCATTTCAGTGCAGAAAGCACTTGTAGAGAAACACATATAGACAGAACTTTTGCCTTGTGGAAATTTTAGGTTGACTGAGTATTGCATTTGTTCTTTATCAAAAATTTTGATTCTGGTTTGGAAGTTGCTTGAACATCCCACCATCAATAAAACTAATAGGTTCAATATAGACTAACCAGGTTCCTCTTCCTCACTTTTATTTGTTCGTTCTCTGTTTAAATTATACAAATATATTTGTTGATTGACTTTGAAATTTATTTTATCAAGATTTATAAACCACGTATACCATTGAATGATTTGCCAACCTTTATAAAAAGGTACTGGGACATTTCGCCTTTGTAACTATATAAAGATAAAATCAAGGGAAAATGATCTACCTCCTATCCATTTGGCAATTAGACAATTCTTTGAGAAATAAATAAGAGCACTCTTGCCCATATATTTTAGATAAGCAGCATAATACATCTTAATAATTTCTCATGGCGTTGTTCCATGATCAGTCTAGTGACTAGTCATACTGGATTCTTTATCCTTCAGAAAAATAAGTTTAAATATGCTTGCTTATTTAATATTTGGCAAATAGTTATAACTGAATATTTGTTAAAAAAATGTTTTAGATATTCTCAGATAGTAAATGCATCGGATGATGACTGCTTCATATAAAACTTAAAATAATACACTGGTTGAATCTGTACTGATTAGTCTAGTCATAACTGGTTTATCCTCAAGAAAAATAAGTTTAAATATGCCTACTTATTTGATGTTTGGAAAAGATTTAATATAAATTTTCAAGGATGTACTCTGCGTCTTGTAATGTGGCTTGAGCTAATATGTCATGTTTCCAAAGATGGGGATACCATATGTAGTATGTCTCCATGCTCATTAAAAAAAGTCATCAAAGTAGGTCTTGCATGTGTTGCCTCTTACCATGTGGATTAATGTCATCCTATGTACAAAAATGTGATGGAGGGTTGGGTTAGTGGGACACTCCATATTATTGCTCCTTTGTCAATTCCCTAGTATATTGTGTAGAATTTATTACTTCTCAATAGACAGTGCAAAATGGAGCAAATAATTTTTTTTATACCCAATTTAAAATTTTATTTTTTTTAAAAAAATTACCTTTCGTCGCTTAAGCGACACTTGTACGTGTCGCTTCACCGACGCTCCATTCCCCTATCCGTCGCTTAATCGACGTTTCCTATTGTCGCTTTTCCGACAGGTATGGTTTCTATCTGTCGCTTAATTGACGTTGCCCAATGTCGCTTTTCCGACAGTTATAGTCCATATCCGTCGCATACCAGATGGAATATCCCGTCGCTTATACGACAGCCCCAGTTGACATCCGTCGCTTATCCGACGCATCTGCTGTCACTTAATCGACGGGCTGATGAGTTTTTCATCAAAAAGTATCAGTACTGTCGAAGAAATTCCGTCGCTTAACCAACACTGGAAATTTAAGCGACGGTTACCTATGTGTCGCTTAAGCGATGGTTACCTAGGTGTCGGATCACCGACGAAAAGTTTCCGACGGTTAAAAAAAAATCAAAGTGTCGTTCATGCAACAGAGCAGTGTCGAAAATCCGACATGATAGCCATCGGATTTTTGGTCAAAATGTAGTAGTGTCGACATTCACGGGAAAAGATAAGGATTACGCTATGGAAACTAGTCATTGGGACTAAGAAAATAGTCAAACTTTAGTTAATACCAAATGCACAAAATGATTAATAAATTTCAATTTCAAACCTTCGATTCCATAATTATCACTTCAATTCAATATGATAACATAAAATAAAGTAAATGGTCATGTTTAGATACACTAATTGCTTCGAAGAGGAAAACTAGTTATTTTTGCATAGAGATCAAGGGAGGGTGTAACAATTTATTATGAAACTCAGTTAAAACAAATAAAAAATATGTATTGTTACAGAGAGAAACTTCCTACGGCTTGGGGTGTACCACAACAGACAGATAAACCACAAAAATCAATCCTTTCCCATATGCAAGAGAAACTAAATATCTAACACTAAGGGATCATGGGTCGTACCTTATTTCGGACGGTTGAAGTAGATCCTCATTGAGATTTTTCCAATCCCACTTGATTTAGCAATTCACTCTCAACAACAGTAAACAAGAAAAGAATGCTATATAATATAATGTTAGATCTACTGTAGCATATATATTCATCAATATATAAACAATCAAACATATCCATGGATTCAATATTCATTCAATTGCACATTAAATGGACAAGAAAAGACATTTATATTAATCAAATCATAGATTACACAAGTGAAAACCTCTGTCAGCCCATCTGCGAATCGGAGAAACTAAGTCCTCCACCACCTCAATCCTCCACTTCTCGATAGCAAGCTCACAAGCAAAGGAAATATTTGGAAGAACAAAATGTGCTCCAAAGGGACAAAGGGATGTAGACTCAAGTATAAGCAAGCTATGACAACAATGGAATATAGTTTTCTTGCTCTTCAATTCCTCCCCTTCAATGTATCCAAGGGGTTCCTTATATAGTACTCCAAAGGGGTAATGGAGGGTCAAATCCGAGTGATATTGAGGCATATGGAAGGCCAAGAGACAAGTGGTTCGAACACACATCAATGAAAACTCCAAAAATATTTGGACTTATGTACACATCCCGATGTATGTGGGTTTGAGGTCAATATCTGCGTATATACGTGAGAATGGGATGAACAGTCACGTACAACAAATAACAAGTGTTTTTAGGGATGATATTGGAAACATCAAAGGTACAATATTGATCCATGGGGTCCAAAGAGTCCACAGAGGGATAGGGAAGGCCATAAATGTGTGATCAGCCATGTGTCATAAAATCAGCTGTAACAGATTCCCCCTAATGTGTGAGGTTAGAGGGGTAACGTGATGGCCAAAATACATTATAAATCCATCCTAGAAGTGGAGTGATGAAGAACTAGGTGGAATAACCAGCCATCCATCAGTATAGTACAATAATCAATCTATGCATATGACTGCAAATACATATAGCAATCCTAGATACATAACAGTACAGTGGCCATGAATAGGCATGATATACAAAATGTGACATGTGTGGTCATCACAACGTACAATATATATTAGATCAGAATCTACATGATGAAGATATAAAAAGGATCAAGATCTCCATAGAAATAGAAGATATGCAATGGATCAAGATCTCCATAATGGCTGAAGATATCTAACATACACTGGAATCAAGTCACGAGAGATGAAATCTCATGAACACTAGGATGATCAAGGAGGTAGCATATGTGGAATGCCACCAATATGGAAAGTATTCTACACAAATAGCTACGACTACATGTCCTACTATGTGAATAGAGGTGTTGAGGTCAAACATAGTAGTCCATCATCTGATTACCGATCATTGATGTATACCGTTAATAGATGCGAGATCACCCACCGATAATGAAAATGGGAATCAAGGTACTAGAGTGCAATCTAACAAGTGTGAATAGATGTGTTGAGGTTGAACACTTGAAAGAATCCATCGATCAGGGGACACTGATGTATTTCCAAAACTGTTGATGGCAAGAGAACCTACCATTAATGACTGTAAGTCTCAAGGCACTCAAATGACTCTAGACTCCTATCCCAAAATAAATGATTTGAAGTCGATGGGATGTAATCCAATGGAAGGAGGGCATTAAGGAATCCCCCATAAACCACCATGAGGTACTCAGCAACACTGTATAATGTGGAAGGACTCGAACAATATGTGCATGAATGAGTAATAGTACTAGGAATGGCCGACATGCAAAGTCAAGACAACTGAGGAGTGGATGACTCAGGCTTCAACTTCCATCGAACAAGAGAATAAAGGAAAATGGTGACTGAATGTAGGAAGCATAGACTCGATATACAAAATTGAGACATCTCTATGACACAAGAGGCATCAACAGAGGCTCCATAGGGACTGGAAGCTTAACCAATCCATGGAGATAAACTTAGAGAAACAGATACAGCTCCTAAAGTCAAACTATTAACCCAACCAATGGATATGATATACAGTGCTCTGTTCAAAGGCGATACGACTCGACTGCTTCCAAAGGTAACATCTTTTGTTGTCCAAATTTTTGGTTTTTGAATTTTTTTTTTGGACATTTTCAGATATTTTGAAAAGCTTGAAAAAGAATAAAAGTGATTTATAGTTACAAATATATGAGGAGACGAGTGTCAAGGTACAAACAAACTAGTTCTAAGCAGAGGAACATACCTATGCTCAATGCAAGGAAACATGTGCAAGATAATGACACTTGGGGGAAAGTCTCCTCCCTCTAAATATGGAGAATCAAGCTACAAAAGATATATAAAAAGGCTCTGCTTGGCTAGACATGAGACAAGCTCAGGCTATATGGCTGATAATCAAAGTCAGGGAAGCTGACATAAGGCTCAATAAGGCAAGCAAAACTCATGATAATGCAATTACAACTTGACATATACAAGGGAGTCCCGAGGAAATGCCCAGCATAAAGTTCAAGAGGAGTATGAAGCTCTTGCTCAAAGTCATGGTGGTACTATACAAAGGACTCCCACACCCTAAAGGAGAAATTTCAGCATGGGTACCAAATGCAAAACATGATCTAACTAGGGTACCCATGTATGGGAAAGCTCTATCATTCACAACATGTCACTTCTAAAAGAAGCAAGAAGGTTCCCTAACAAGATGGAATGGGTTCGTACCTAAGGTTAAGATGAAATGGTCATAAGGTTATGAAAAGTGCAAATGGATGTGAAACCTAACCTAAATGCTAGTTTAGACATAATACCTGAAATAGGAATGAACGGGTCAAAGCCACGATCAAATCGCACTCAAAACGGGCTCCTACAACATCAAATTATTTCAAACAGTCCAAAATGGTCAGAAACAGTAAAAAACTATAGAAAGTGGGTAAAAATTTCAAATTTTTTCTATAAATAGTGAAAATTTTAAAATTTTTCATACCATTTGAACTTTTTACCCAACATAGTGCATTTGAGCTCAGAACTTCAGGAGCAAATTCCGGGAGCATCGTCTAGCGGAATCCCTCCTTGTCTGATCTAGGTAGATTCCCTTACCCCTTTCTTGCATTTTGATATAAAAATTTTCAAATTTCATGGCCAAATTAGTTTTTTGGGCCATCCCAACATGGGTGTTTCATCCCATGTGGAAATCGGTCTTTTTTCCGCATATAGGGTTGACCATATGTGGAAAATGCCCTGAAAACTGCATACATATGTGGATGTTTTGAAAATAGTCATGTATAAGGCCATGAACAAGGATTTAATGGGAAAATACTGATCAAAAACTTGTTTTTTTTGCAGGATGGTACTAGAGTGGCGAGAGAGAGAACATGGTGATGTTGACGAAGTTGTTCAAGATGATCTCATTGCTTAGCAAGCATTACGAGAATGTGGCTTATAAAAGTTTTGGAGTCTTGGCTGCCTAAGGGCCAAACCAAGAATACTCCATCTATTGGTAAATTATTGGGATCCAGAGTCTGAAACATTTTAGATAGATGGGATTTCACTCAACATCAAGGTTGAGGACATATATTACATTATAGGTTTGTCCCGATGAGGGGAGGTGGTGAACTTCTGATCTCATGGGCTAGGAGGTGGGTTGACCATAGATGAGTACATAGATGTGTACTGCTTTCTAGATATAGAGAAGGTTGGGAGTCAAATCCCAACAAACACTATTAAGATTCTGGGGCTGAAAGCCATACTTTTGGCATTAGGCAGGATTGCAGGTTTGGATTCACTCCACCAGGCCTCACGGCCAATGATGTTCTATGTGGTAGAGTGTATGCGACCTACAGTATATGACTGGAGTACTACGCTACTGAGCAACATGAAACAACAGCTCAGTGACTGCAAGATGGGTAGAGTGCAGAACTTTAGGTTTGGCAGCATATTGAGCACATTTTTCTTTGAGTGGGTGCCAGGGATAAGCCCTAGAGTAGACATTGCTCCACATGGAGTCCAGCATCCAGCCCAATGATGTTGGGATAATGTCATGTGCATACTGGGAGGTGGAAGGGTGGCTAACCCCTGCCCATCAGATTTCTTTCCATGGTGGAAGAGATAGCTCGTCGCCATAGACGACTACCCCTATGTAGGGATAGACTTCCATAGAGACCCAGATATGCCCCTACCACCAGAAGCGTCTTATGGAGACATAGGCAAAGAATCCTAGAACCACTTTTTAATTTTTGAATTATTTATTTTTTTGTGTTTTTTGATATATGAACTCAAAAGACATGTTTTTGGTGAGACGACACATAGTGACAATCTGTCATGTATATGCAGATGTGGGACCACGATGGCCAGATGCATTTCCTCATCATATACGGAGGGGGAAAGGTGATGATATTATGGGTACAGATGAGGAGCGGATGCTCCAAAGCATCCACATGAACTTTGTTCATTTGACACATAGAGTATGCATGGCGTAATTTGAGGACTTTCTTGAGGCCATGTAGCACCAGGTGGTGGGAGTACCACGAGCATGGGTTCGACTATTTCACCGTCTAGCTAGAGCCGTATTGTGCAATCATGATCAACACCCTCCTCCACCTCAAGCTTAGAGACCTAAGTGTATATGTTTTGTATGCCCGTGTAGTATGTTTAGGTGGCTTGAAAGCCCCAATTTTGTATATGACACTTATGTATTGTGACATCACTTTCTGAGCTTGATGAAAAAACTTTTATGATGATCGATTTTTTATTTTATTTACATGTGTGTAAAATGTGTTTGTGATATGGTTATGGTCTGTGAAACAAATTCCAATCTAACACATAGTTAGCATATGAGTCATCAACTTGATTAAAAATTCTTGGAACATGAATGTATGTTATACTCTCAAATTGTCATTCTAGCAATCTAAAACGTAAGAATATTCGTAATAATGTCGGATCCCTAATACGATACAAGCCATTAAGTTGGGAAACCACTAACTATGAATCAAGATGTACCTCAAGAGAATGAACACCATGTGAAATGGAATCACGTAATAACTTAATGATGGCACTATATTCAACAATATTGTTTGAGGAAGGCCATAAACATATGCCTCCTGAAGACAATACTTGACCCATAGGAGTATGGATCACCCAAGCAACTGAAGCTGAGTTTTGAGTGTGGCGGCTAGCACCATCAGCGAATCCTATGTAAACGGAAGATTCCATCGACATTTTCCATAAGAAATGAAATTTAATCAACAAACCCGATCACCATAAGAAAACCTAACTATGCAATGCAAAACTGTACAATAATATACAAAAATCAACCTTGGATGAAGATCATGCATAGTATTTTTTTTAAATAGATCCCATTTCTAGGATCCACGAAGGCTATCCCTTCATAATCAACCAGCTCATGGGTTCCTTTCTCTAAGACATTTTTAACCACGTAAGGACCGTGCCACATGGGATTAAAATTTCCTGCCCCCAAGGGTTCTTTACCTTGATTCCACAAAATAACCAAGTCACCTTCACTAAACTTCCTCGGATGGACATATTTATCATATTAGACCTTAATGTGACGCTTGTTAACCTCTAGAGCCACTAAAGCATCTCGGCGCTGCTCATCAAGATGCTCTAAGTGGACCAAACACTCTTCCAATGCAGAAGTGTCTGGTAAAAGCTCCACAGCTAGCTTCAGAGAAGGGATTTCATATTCAACTGGTAATACTAACTCCATCCCATGCACAAGCTGATAGGGAGAAAAACTGGTGGAAGTCCTAACTGTGGTTCTATAGTCCCACAAAGAAGGATACAACATGATATTCCAATTATTATTTCTTTCTGTAATGGTTCGTTGTAGAATAGACTTAAGTGAATTATTCACTACTTCAACTTGTCCATTTACTTGAGGGTAATAAGAAGAGGACTGTTCCTTCTTATACCCTAACTTGGAATCCAACTCTTTCATCATTTTGTTCTGAAAGTTCCTACCATGGTCAATGACAAGCTCTTTCGAAAATTCAAACCGGGTGATAATCTGGTTGAAAATGAAATGCACGGTTGTCTCACCGTCAAATTTAATTGTGGGAATAGCCTCTACCCATTTCATGAATTAATCAATAGCCACAATAATATGATGATTCTCCCTAGTTGAGACTGGGTTTCAATCCATAAAATCAAGCCCCCACTTGGTGAAGGGACCAGTGGTGATAATAGGATGCAATGGGGCTGGACGTGAGCGCATATTACATGCAAACACCAGGAAAGGGTGGCACTTCTTGACTGCACTAATGCAATATTTGAATATAGACGACCAAAAATATCCCACTCTCAAGATTGTTTGGGCTGCAGAAATCCTAGATAAATGAGCACCACACACCCCTCCATGGAAGTAACTAAGCACGACCTCAGCCTCATCATGGGTTAAACAATGACGTAAAATGGAATCTACCCCACATCGGTATGAAGTGTCATCCACTATGAGGTAGCTCTTTACTATGTGACGTAATCGTCGCCACTCATCCCATGAGAGGTGAGTAGGGATCTTCAATGTTTGCAAATATACGATAATATCCCCATACCAAGAGTCCACAGTTGAGATGAGGAATATATGCTCATCGAAAAAAGAATCCTCATAAACCTTCTTTTCCTCCAAGTTTGGAAAATATGATATGAGCACCGCAAAGATTAATGATTTCTTTGATTTCATCGAAACGAATTCGAGATCAAACTCTTGAAAAATCACAATCCATTTATTATATTTTCCCCCAATCATCCTTCTAGTGAGGACAAACTGAAATGGATTGATATGAGCTATGAAAAAAGTTTGGCAAAGGAGAATGTAATGTCTCAAAATTTGAATCGCATGAACGATGGCTAAGGCTAGCTTCTCCACATGGTAATAGCGAAGTTCTACATCAATAAGGTTTTGACTGAAATAATATATGACATGCTGATGGACCTCCTCATCCTCCTGAACCAAAACCATACCAACCGTCTCCTGAGACCCGACCACATAAATCAATAAGTCACGGCTTTAGTCTAGTGGACTAAGAATGAGGGCCATTGCTAAGGCTCACTTAAGAGCATCAAAAGACTCCTAGGATCTCTCATCCCACTCAAAAGGGGTGTCCTTCTTCAACAGACGCATAAAGACTTTAGTCAAGTTGGAAAAATTAACCACAAACCTTCGCAAGAAGTTTGCCATACCTTGTAAACATTGAAGGTGTCGAATATTACACGAGGGAAACAATTGAAGTATTGCCTCAACCTTGAAGGGATCGACTCTAATACCCTCCTTATATATGATGAATCCTAGTAAACGACCAACTGTCACACAAAATATGCACTTATGAGGATTTAAATGAACTTGATAATGACGACATCTTTCGAACACTAATATAAAATGATAAGGATGATGCACTCTCAAATGAGAGTGAGCAGTGAGATCATCCAAATATACTTTGATAACCATTTTAAGATCATGAAAGATCAAGGTCATGGATCTTTGAAATGTAGCTCCAACGTTTTTAAGGCCGAAGGGCATCTTTCGATATGCAAAATTACCCCAAGGACAAATAAATGTGGTCTTGTGTTGATCCTTGGGCTTAATTTGTATCTGATTATATCCAGAAAAGCCATCCATAAAATAAAATGCCTCACTTCCCGCACACTCATCCAGAATTTGGTCAGTAAATGGTGTGGGGAAATTATCCTTAGGAAAGGCTTGATTTAAGTCTCGACAATCAGTGCATATTTGGATCGCTCCCTGCTTCTTATCCACTGGAATGGGATTTGAAACCCACTCCATCAAGGGAATGGGATAGATAAAACTAGCTTTAAGCAGTTTCTCTATCTCAGCTTTTATGGCGGGTTCTTTTCTAGGATTCACGGCACGCAAACGTTGTCAAACCGGTTTTGCATCCAGATAGGTCTTGATTTCATTTTCAACAACACGAGGGTCTATACCTTGAATTTATTCGTATGAACAAGAAAAGCTATCAAGAAATTCCTTAAACAGCTCAGTATACTCCTTAATTTCATGGAGGGAACAACCTGCCCCAATGTAGACATTCTCAATCTTACCAGGATCATGAGAAATATTGATAGGGATCGTTGGTGACAAGTTAGCCATGTTCCCATCAGCCATCTGACCAAGAGAGCTTAATGGGTCCATGGGGCTACTAATTTTCTCACTAAGAATCTCCCTAAAGTCATCACACTCCAAAATATCAAGCTTAGGAAGAAAATACGATCGATGTTGTAACTCTTCCTAAGGTTGCTCAACCCCTATAACTAGGAATATTTCACCTTCTGTGGACAGAAGCTGTTCCTCTAGTCTGAATGGGTCAGATCCAGAACAAATGAGTGAATGACAAAGGATGAAGACCTTCCCTAGATGTCATAGACACCTGGAATGTTGCTTCGATAGTGAACCTATATACCTATAAATAGATCAAACATGCAAACACATCAAAGCTACTAGAAAATCATCTACTTATCCATGTTAGTGACTAAGGAATCTAAAAACATGTACATGTGAAATCAAAACAATATTAATGTGGGACGGAAATCAACTTTGCATTAAATATGTATGGAGAAACTTACAACCAATGCCTTAGTGTCAACAAGCAATTCCACTAGACAAACACTTCATCCCCATAAGCTCCAACTTTGCTCTTTACGCTCTCCAATGGCTTTGGCTAAGTGCTCAATCAAACAACATAACAATACCTCTATAGTTGTCCCCCTCAACTACAAACATGAGCTTGTATTTATAAGGCTCAATGGATAGGAATAGTTGAGAGATTTGTGGATGAGGTGGATCTAAGATCCAATGATGGGGGATCTCGAGCCCAACTAACCCACAATGATAGGGATAAGGGAGAACACGAGGCTCATGATCTAGAAGCCTTAAGAAACTTCTCTTTTTCCCATTTTACCCAAGGTACCACTTTTCTTCTCTTATGACAGAGTGGTTTAGATGAGAAATGATTATGGAGAAAAGAACATAGGTTGTGGCACAACTTATGGAAAACAAGATACAGGAGATGTGAGCAAGGTACCGCTCATGGGCCACAAGGAAAGCATGGTGCTGAGTTTTTTCATGTAGAATTGACAAACAGAGTAGGTTTCCACTCTAAGTGCTGGGATTAAGGGAAAACATGGGATTTAAGGGTCTTATCACATGGTGGTGACATGATTTGGGTATAACATAATGTGCCCCCCAAAGCATGAGACTTAGATGGATACGATAAATGAGAGCTTTGAGAGAACAAGTTGTCACTTCAAGGTGAAAATGTCAGCTCGATTGGAGCATGTCGTCAAGTAGACATCTATAGTACATCGATATTTTTTACTCATAGATACATGTAACCAGCTCATGGCTGTAGACCAATAGAAGGCAGATCCATGGCAGGAATAAACAAGCATGGCTACTAGAATACAGCGTAGATCCATGTGATAGAGGACTCAAACTTGGACATAGCTACTAGATATACAACATAGATCTATGTCATACAGATATAAATTTGAGCATAGCCACGACCATACAAATGTGGATCCAAGCTAGATATACAAAACTCCATTGCAACCTGGGGAAAGCAATAAGCGCTAAACAAATACTCAGGGTCTTCATCTCATCTTCCACAAAGTACGATTCTATCCATGTGATTACAATGATCTGAAGTCGAACATGGTAGAAACCACTTGATTATCGGCCAATGATGTGAACTATTAACAAGTACGAGGGAGATCACCATTGATGTCAATGATTCCCAAGGTACCCTAGTACAATATACTGAGTGTGAATAGATGTCCTGATGTCGAACACCTAGTCAATTCTATTGATCAAAGGTCAATGATGTGAACCTATGTCAAGAGCGAGAGAATCTGTCATTAGGGCATACCGATCTCAAGGTACTAAGTTTTGTTTCTAAGACTATTTCCTGGATGATGAGCTAATGTCGACGGGAATAGTCTCGTCGAAGGAGGGCCATGATGAGTCCCACATCGACAACACGAAACTTGGAACATAGTTCTGGAATGATATAAATGTAGTAACCATAGGATTGACGTAAAAGTACTGACACATAAACTATTTTGACTGCAGAGGTAAAACCTTCTTCAACTTCCCTTTGAACATCGGGAAACACAACAAAAGACTTGGCAGCATGACTAAGCGAGACAAACACACAATGCGACAATGGACAATGCATTCTTTTGAAAGACTCAAAGGAGTGTCATGATTCATGAAAGTGGATCGTCATGAATATCAACTAAATACCCAATTTACTGAAATGATATGTAGATAAGTGCCATGTTCAAAGGTAATGACAAACTACTGCCATTTATTTGCAAAATGATTCCCTTCCCATTTCCCCCATCATGGTTGATGAGTGCCTCTTTTTGGTTTTAGGAGTTCAAAGAGGGTAACAAACGCTCGGTATAGCTCATCTGAAGACAAGTCCAAACTCATATGTTTTATGAACCTAAGAGAGGAGGGGTTCATTCCAAAAAATGGGTCTCTCAATGTTTAATTTAACGAGTCCAATGAAAGAAAAATCAGTATCGTTCATGTTTAGAGAGTCTGAACGACCACATAAGAAGACTCCAAAGGGTCGTTTTCGTATGATTTAGTCCCTAAGGCCCGAAAACATATAAAATCATACCTTAGAGAACTCTTCTAGTCATGATTGGCTGGAGTGTTCCTTTTTCGTAAATAGTCTATCCGAACCGAAAAAAGAGATAAACTACCGTCGGAGAGACAACTCTTCAAATGCTTTAACGAGCGTGAAGAAGACAAGATCACTCAACAATCTTTTGATATTTAAGGAGCCCGAAAAGAGTTTAAAGAAGACTCCATTAGGTCTCTTTTCACAATGAGAGATTTTACGAGCCTGAAAAGAATCAGAAACAGACTTAGACCTTTGATACTAAGTTTCGAGAGAGTGACCAAAGTGTCGTAACAAACGCTCAATGAATTTTTCCATTTTATGGTAGTGCGAAAAAGTAAAAAATAAACTTCCAAAACTTTACTGCTACTATCCTGCAACGACTCAAAACAAGCGTTAAATGCGCCAATAACTAACATTAAGGGATTACGACTGATATATTTTGAATAATAAGTGATTTTAAACCAAAACTATAGCATGTCAAACACAAAAATATGTATAAAAGTCATGTAAATAGTGAAAAATCAAAACATTTTACTATTTACCTATAGTGGAGAGCATTTGGAGAGCATTTGGAGCACTTTCCTAGCCAAATCTTTAGTTACTGATATCAGGAGTTTCCACCGTCAGATTTGAGCGTAGTCAGTTCTAGGTAATAGCCTAGACCCTACTTTTTCATCTTATGCCTTTAATTTTTACTTTTGATGGTGTTTTGGGCTTGTATGGAAAGCCCTAAAATTGTGGAAGCGGGCACCACTCCTATCCCTTGCGGGATATGTAGTACCTCACTAGAACCGCGCTGAAAACAAAGCACACAGATGGTGCCACTGCCTGTCTTCAATGGTGCACAGGCTTTGCTAGCCATGAAGATGTAAAACTATTCACATAAGCAAAACTAGACCATTTCATTTGATTTGAATGATTAAGAATGATTCTAATGGGTCTTGTGATTGTTTTTGGCAGGTTCTAGCTGATAAAAAATGGTCATATGGAAAGAGAGATAGCATGATAATGATGACACCTTTGTTGAAAGGAATGCGGGTTTCATAGCCTCATTAAGAGGTTGCAGACTCCTAAAATTCTTTTGGACTACCAGTATGGTATCACACGAATGATTTTTTGAGCATATACTCCGGATGTGGAATCCAAAGCAACAATACTTTGAGGTTGGGGCTCATATTATGATAGTTGAGATAGAGGATATATGCTTCCTTAATGGCCTTTTGAGACAGGGTGCTCCCATCTCACTAAATGGTTCCCACGGAGGAGACATCACTACAGAGGAGTTGATAAACCGTCACTGTATTCTTGGGATAAGGACATTGGGGAACAAAATCCCCATAAAAGTAGTGATGGATAGACTAGACCTCTACAGACTGTATTGTTTACTATGTAGAGAGTGGTAGGAATCCAGGGGGTGCACCAGGATTCTAGAGCACATATGCTCTATTCCATAGAGGCCATGGCACCTACAGTCTTTAACTGGGTGGAGGCCCTGCTTCCGATATTCAAGGACCAACTGACTAAGTGTCGGCAGGGGGAAATGAAGCAGTTTGGTTTTGGTTCCATTATATATTGCTTCTTCTTTGAGTGGGTGCCATATATGAGACCCCAGGTGGTCTTTATAGAGCTGAGAGCACGGGACCCTTGCATGCAGATGTGGGTCCGGATTATGGCCTGTACTAGAGCGAGCGGGGGGAAGGTGAAGTTCGGTGAGCCGTTCTTCCGATGGTTGAGAGATCAGGTCCTCATGGTGGAGGATTATGTGTATGTAGGTATGAACTTCAGCGAAGACCCTGACCTACCACTCCCACCTGGTGGACAATGGGGTGACATCGGTAAGAAGCAAAAAACCCTAAAATGGACATATTGTTTTTATGTTTTTGATGTTTTATATTTTTATGTTAAGTAATGAGACCTGAATATTTTCATGTAGATGTTGGAGCAGCACAATATAGGGGAGCTTCCCCATTGGATAGACGAGCTGAAGCTCGTTTCGTACCGTAGGGTGACTATGTGACCAGGGAGTTAGAGGAAAACTTGGAAAGGTTGACCCTAGACATCCCTGACGCTTCCATTGATGACCTCCCTCTGAGGTATCAGAGACCTACAATGAGAGTACTGGGTCAGTTTAGTAGACTGCTACATAGAGTATCCCAGTCATTGATGTGCTACCACGAGCATCACTAGACGATGTATGCATGATGTATCTACTGAAAGCTGATAGCTTCAGGATTTTGTATGGTGATTTTTGCCTGAAAGCCTACGTGCTTCAAATGAGGTCTCGTGACTTATTTTTTGTAAACATGTTCATATATATATATAGACTTTTACCTGGTGTTTATATGTCTCAAATGGTGAATGTATTTTACATGAGTTTTATGTGTCTTTAATTGTTTATTTACAATGAACCATGTTTGATTTTAATGTCATGAATGGGAAATATGGCAATCTAGGATGTAATTAGCTAATGAGTCAGCAACTACATTATGTTCCCTAGGGATATGCCTATAGGTGATGGTTTCAAATGAACTTTATAACTAGCATACCCTCCGGAAGAGGAAAATAAGCATAGGGTTCCTAATGGTATAAACATGGTTTATATGACAAACCATGAGTTGTGAGTCCATCAAGACTACCAAATTGCGAAAATCCTAGGAGGCAGCTTCAGTCAGAAGACCTATGACTGCTTGATACTTAGCGATGTTGTTGGTAGTGGGACCAATACAAACCGCTCCTGAACTAACCAAATCATCAGCTAGGGAATAGAGAACCCAAGTAGCTAAGGCAAGATTCAAGGTGCGGAAGCAAGCACCATCAGTGAAGACATAGAAAGCCATCTACTCTGCATGACCAAAACATGGTATAAACAGATACAGACACTAAACTCAAAACCATATTGAAAATAATTAAAGCACATTGAAAGTCAAGAAATATACATATATAGAAGATACTATCCAAGAAAGATCTAGGCATAGTACCTCTTTAGGTACAACCCATTGTGAGGTTGCCCTAAAGGGATTCCATCGTAGTCTACGAGCTCGTAGGCTCCTTTCTCTAAAACTTTAGAAATGACGAAAGGACCATACCACATGGGCTCGACCTTTCCTTTCCCTAGTTTGTCATATCTCTGGTCGTAACTCAAAACTAGGTCACCCTCGTTAAAGACACGAGGTTGGATGGATTTATCACACTGCACCTTGACGCATTTCTTATGTGCCTCATTAGCGAAGGAAGAATCTCTCCTATTTTCGTCAAGGTTATTCAAGTACAAAAATCTCTCTTCCTCTGCACAACTATCTAGGAGAAGTTCGATGGCAAGTTTCAAGGATGGAATCTGACATTGAATCGGTAAGACAACTTTAAGTCCATAGACAAGTTGGAAAGGTGTTAAACCAGTAGTTGTTTTCACTGAAGTCCTGTAAGCCCAAAGAGTGGAGAAAAGGATGTGGTGCCAGTTGGATTTATGGGTTCCAACCATCCGACGAAGCATAGTTTTTAAAACTTTGTTAATGGCCTCTACCTGACCATTAGCTTGCGGATAATATGACGTAGAGTTTTCATGGTGAAAAACTAGCTTGCCACTTAGTTCCTCCATCATTTGATTACGTAAATGTGATCCGTGATTAGTAATAATGGACTGTGGGACTCCAAATATAGCTATGACATGATTAAATAGGAAGAGAGCGGCAGTCTTACCATATTCCACATATGTAGGCATAGCCTCATCCCACTTTGTAAAATAGTCAACGGTTACGATGATGTAACCATGCCCCTCGGCTGAGGTGGGATTACAATGCATATAATAAATCCCCCATTTGGAAAATGGGCCAACGACGATGATGGGGTGTAGCGAAGCAGGATGAGTGCACTTTTTGGGATAAAAATGTTGACAAGGTGGGCATTTCTTATCAGCCTCGTGACAGTATTTGAAGACTGAAGGCCAGAAATAGCTAGCATGAAGGATTTTTTGGGCTGTAGCCATCCCAGATAAATGACCACCACATCCTCCAGAGTGGAAATCATTCAACACATGTTCAGCTTCCTCGTGGGTGAGGCATCTCCAGAGAATAGAATCAATCCCATGTCTATACAAGGTATCATTTAGGATGAGGTAGTATTTCACCTGGTGACGGATATGGTGGCGATCGTCATGGGATAGATTTGGCTAAAATCTTTGTGTTTGGAGATAAATAAGAAAATATCCATACCATGGATCAATAGTGCTTATCAAGAACAAGAATTCATCTAGAAATGAATCACTTGGCTCAGATTCCATCGAAGCACAGGGAAGATCACACATGAGCTCGACAAAGACCAGGGATTTCATTGATGTGGCTTTGGAAAATTCCAGATCAAAATCCTGTAGTATGACTATCCATCAGAAGTACTTTCCCTCGAGCACTTGACAAGTCACGATGTAATACATAGGGTTTTGTTCTTCCAATACAGTGGTTGTGTGGAGAAAAATGTAGTGATGAAATTTTTGTACAGCAATGACCATGGCCAATGCTAACTTCTCCATGCATGAATATCGGGTTTCATAATCCATAAGATTCTTACTAGCATAGTAAATCATGTGCTCCTGATCGTTGGGATTTTTATGCACC
Source organism: Pseudotsuga menziesii (assembly GCA_001517045.1). NCBI lineage: Eukaryota > Viridiplantae > Streptophyta > Pinopsida > Pinales > Pinaceae > Pseudotsuga > Pseudotsuga menziesii. Next base: position 21,729 of record LPNX010382367.1, read on the forward strand.
AAAACCATAGCGATGGTAGTAGCAAAGGAAACAATATACAAGAGAAAGTCCTTTGAATAATATGGGGGGTGTACCACATGTGAATGAGTCAGATCATGTTTGAGATTATCAAATGTGGGTTGGGATTGGTCGTCCCAGAAGAACGGAGTGTCCTTCTTAAGGAGACGCATATAACTATGTGTTTTCTCTGCAAAATTTCACACGAAACGACAGAGAAATTTTTCCTTCCCTTGAAAACTTTGGAGTTCGAGAAGATTGGTTGGGGTTGGTAGAGCTAAAATGGCTATAATTTTCAAAGGGTTTGTCCGGTTGCCATCCTTAGAGACCAAAAAACCTAACAAACATCCCATCTCAATGCAAAAAACACATTTATGTGGATTGAGCCGTATATTATAATGACGACATCTCATGAAAATATCTCTAAGATGGCCAGGGTGGTCCTCCCGTCGCTATGAATGAGCAGGGAGGTCGTTAAGGTATAGTTCAACAATATGTTTAATATCGTGAAATGCATAGGACATCACATGCTGGAAAATGGCTCCAGCATTTTTTAAGCCAAATGGTAACTTCCTATATGCAAAGGCTCCCTATGGGAAAATGAATGCCATCTTGTGCTGATCGATGGGTAATATCTCAATCTGATTATAGCCAGAAAATCCATCCATGAATGAGAAGAAGAGACTTTCGACACAGTTGTCGATAATCTGATCGATATGTGGAGTAGGAAAGTTATCCTTGGGACAAGCTTTATTCAAGTCTCTAAAATCGATACAGACTCTAATGGTGCCCTACTTTTTATTGACAGGGACAACGTTCGATACCCATTCTGTCAGGGGTACGGGATAAATAAACCCAGCTTTGAGAAGTTTCTCTATCTCAACTTTAATAGTTGTGACCTTCCGTGGATGGACTTGCCTTAGTTTTTTCCTGACCAGTTTAGCTGTGGGATAGGTTTTAATTTCATGGACCACAATGGATGGGTATATCCCCATCATTTCCTCATAAGAACAGGCAAAAATATCACGGAATTCTTTGAAAATTTCTTTGTATGCTTCAGATTCATCTGCTGAGCAGTTCTTCCCAACATGAACATGATTGATGGTACCAGGCTTGGCTGATATGTCAATTGGATTTGTTTGAGTAATGTTGCAAAGGTTTCCTTTAGAATCTATGTCTTTCAACAATATAGGACTTTGAGGTGCATTGACAATATCAGTGGAAAACAAGGATGCAAAGTCATGGTTAACCAAACTGGTGTTGGGGAGGAACAAGGATCTATGATGGTGATCCTCCCAAATGGACTCATTCGTATTCATGATCTCCATAATGGACTCGTAAGAAGGAAAAGTCTCAGAGAGATAATATATAACAGGAAGAGATGGTTCTAACCAGTAAGGTAGGTGGTAAGGATCCAAAGCCACCAGATGAAGGTGATCGGTGTGATCATTGGAAAGGGTTTGAATGATGTTGTACATTTCTTCATGTGGACTCAACAATTTGTTTTCCCTTGGGCTCACAATCAAATGACGCAATCATATTTACTGCTGCTGTGTCTATGTTAAGAGGAGTGGATGGAAGAATCCCCATAAAGGATGAATCCTTCATCATGACTACCCCAATCGACTGGTAAGGAGGAGGGGACTCGCCTAACACAGGGATGTTATTAGCTGTAGAGGTAGTAACATCCAGCATACAGAAATCAAGCTGATCAATGGTAATAATTCTCCCTAGATGTGGAAATTGGACTGTTCGAAATACCATCGAAGCAACAACAGTCATGGCGTAAAACCAATTTCTTCCTAGAAGGAGGTTGTAATATAATAGGGCGTCCACTACTTCTACTTGAATAGAAACATTTTTTCCCCCAATATTGACTACAAGGGATGATATGAGACTGTGGGGCTAGAAACCTCATCCATCAAAGGCTTTCAAAGTTGTAGGTGATGTTACAAGCTTGGGAGAGCCGATAGCTTTCCAACAAGATAGGGACAAAACCGAAGTTGAAGCTCCTTCGTCTAAGAAATTCCTAAAGACTTTCTTTCCAACTACTTTCATGATGATTTGGAAATAAATTTTGTGAGGTAGTCTAGACTTATAGTTCTCGACATTGAAATGAATCAAATTAAAGTTTTCTGGATCTAAAGCTCCTAATATAGTTAACAGGTTTTTGTGTTGTGTAGGACAACTTTGGAGCACTTCCAAGGTAGACATTGGACATGGTTCCTGAGAAATATCTTCAACTACATTATAAAAGTGAGCAGCTCGGGAATTAGGGTTAAAAACAACCTTCCTAAGAGTACTCTTGGGTGTATGCAAAATCATATCGAGAGTAGGCTTCTCGATGGTTCGGGGGACAATAGACGAGGATTTGGGAGAACTAGTAGAGGGAGATTTCCTTGAAGAAGAATGGTCTTCTTTCTTGTCTGTGGGTTTGTCATAATTCTGACTTTGAGTTTGCAGAATAATGGTATCCAAGGACATCATACAAATTTCCTCTGATGAACTAGAGTTTCCCTGATTAGACATGTGGTATATCAGTTGTTGTTGAGAGGGAAAAGGATCCATGAGAACTTTAGGTGCGAGATTTGTTTTCAAAAATTGGGTGATTTTGTCCCAGCGGGGACACCCTTTTGTGACATGGTCACCTTCACATAGCAGGCATGGATATTTTGCTTTCTTTCCCCTTTATCATTATCATTGTTGGTTGGTTTTGGATTCTCCGGTTGGTTTCCAGGTTTTTTGTTTTTACTTTTACCCTTCTTTTTATTATTGTAGGAGGTTTGAATACTCTGAATAGAATTGACCTCGGTGGAAACCTTGGGATTCAAAGGATTAGGGGTGGTCATCTGGTGTTGCTTGGCAGGTTTTTCTGCTGATGGGGACTGGATTGAACCAACAATCCCATCAGTAGGGACTTCTGCTAGTGGCTTTGCAGGATCAGTGCTTGTGAGAGGAGCTTGAGGAATCAAGTCATACAAAGTTTCAGACTCGGAATAGACCCAGTCTAGATACTGGGCTCAACTAATGGCTTACTCTTCAGTAATGGAACGTCCCATAGCCACATCTTGGGCAATCGGAGGCAACAAATATTTGGTAAACCAATCAGCTAATAAATGATCCAGAATAGGAGCCTTAATAAGTCTTCTCCGCATTCTTCACTCATGGATATGATCGGATATGTGGGTGGAGGTGTTCTGGCGCAGAGAAGTTAAGAGATCAGTACCTGTTTCATAATGAATAGGAAGTTTAAAGTGTGTAAGAAATACAATTTCTAATGAGCCAAAATCCACAAACGAGTGTTGTGGAAGTTCAATATACCATTTCATGGTTGCACCAGTCAAATTTCACTGAAAGAGTCTTAAAGGAACTGAATCATCCATGAAGGAGTTTGAAGAAAACCATAGATGGAATGTCATGACATGGTTTTCTGGATCGTCTCCTTGATTGCCATAGAAATTTGGAATATCCGATGGTAACTTTACCGGAATGGGAGGCCACAAGGGGTTATGTCGAATGGGGTCATTAATCAACTTGGACAAATCAGGCAAGTTCAAAGCTAGGAAAGGTAACAAACGATAAGGTTACACATAATGGTAATATTGATATGGCATATAATTACCAGTAGGACCATAAGTAGACTGATAGACAGGTTGTTGTGAGGAAGAACTACCAAAAAATCTGCCCGTAGGGGGTTCATTTCTGGGATCAAGACTGCTAGGGCCACCAGGACCACCAGGAGGTGGACCCCCAGACCCTCCAATACTTCTAGGAGGTAAACCTCCATAGCCTCCAGAACCAATAGGAGGAGGGACACCAGACCCTTCAGATCCATTAGGAGGGAAACCACTAGGCCCCCCAGGACCACTAGGACCATTAGGACCATAAGGAGGAAATCCACCAGGACCTCTAGGACCATTAGGCCCCCCAGGGGGAGGACCTCCATAAGGTGGTCCTCCAGTGCCTCCCGCAGTATGAATGGGTATCCCCCCCATAGCTGGCATATAGGACCAATTAGGTTTCCCCCATGGCGTGAAATTATTGCTAGGATATGGAATTCTAGCATAAGGCATTCCTGTAGGGTTGGGTGGATAACTAAGGTTTCCTACAGGTACTTGATTTTCTATATAACCATTATCCCAAGAGGTTTGATTGGTTACAGGTTGTGCCCCCAAGGGCTGACTTGAACTCGATAGGGGGTTAACCACACTAGTGTGGGTGGGAGGGACATAAAGTGTAGGTTTCTCTATGCCATAGGTCTATCCTTAACTATATACAATTTCAGTGCCAGATAACATAGGTCATGCCAAGGGTTGTCCCCTACCACTAGAAGGTAATGATGAAATAAGAATTGAGTCTTGAGCCCCAGGTGCGGAAGACCTAGGAGGATTGGGAATAGGCATAATATGGGAGGTGGTGGGGTTGGTAGTTTGACCTAGGTTTTGTGGAGTCACTGTGCAATCTAGAATCGGTTCAATGGGTCTCATAGAATCAACAAGTGACCGATATCCCACAGGAACAGCTATGGAATGTGATGGTGGTGTGCCCAATATCTTGTCTATTTTCTTTTCAATATCCCATGCATGGAGAATGGCTACGTGGTATTGTCTACGTTCTTCTTCATCTGGAGGAACTTCTTTAGAAAAGTTTAAACGGGTGCCAAATGAGGCAATGGCCTATCTTATAGAGGTGTCCCAAAATGGAGCATTGGGACCATAATTTGGACAAGTAGTATCATCAACATGACCTTATATGGGAGAATGGAATGAAGTATTATCCTGAGAAGGTTATTGGACCAAGGGAGGCAAGTGAAGGATATGGTCCTCCGCTTTCTGCAACCACATTATCTCCCACTTGGGAGGTGGTAGCAGCTCCTTGGTCGATAGCTTCCATTGGATTTTCTCTTGAAACAGGAATAAAATCAGGTGGCAATCTTCGTACTCTTCTGGAATCTCTTAGCTCATCCAATTTGTATAGCTCCTATCTAACCTAAGGTCTCAAAAACTAGAAAACACACCAAAAATTTCCCCACTCAAGCTATACATCAAACAACCAAACTTAAATGACAAGAGGAGTTTAGATACTTAGGTCTCTCACCAGGATTGTCAATAAGGTGCCACTCATGATATAACTCAAGGGTATGTGCATAGTAATCTCCCCGAATGTTGTTTTCGGTGTATGGCTCCAAGCAAAATGACCAAAGAGATTTTCTCAGATGGATAAGATATCCTAGTGGGGTCTCCCAATATACGCAAGGTACGTGGGAGCTCAAATCGGTAGTAGTGTTGTCTAATGCATAATTGTACACAAGGGGCCTTTTGATATACAATCAAGTACGTGAAGTACCTTTCTATATACCTCAAGGGTACGTGAAAGAGCGTTCGATATACCGATGGTACGTGCAAGAACCGCGCGAGTCCCGGGATGTAATGCGGACGCGTAATGACAGCTCCTACGTTTAACGATGCCCAAACACGTCTCTAACCTATCACTCAAATTGATATGTAAATTTTAACCTATAACTACCATTAATTTTAAAGTGGACGGTTAGGTGAATGCATGGAATTTTGACAGGAAAAGTAAAACCATGCAGTATGCATATGCAAATATTTCACTTTACCGTTTGTGGTATGCACAAAACCAAAAATTTCCAAACAACAATCTTGAACAAATCAAAATCAAAGACAAGAAACACTTTCCAAACTCATTTCTCTTTTCTGAAAGCAATCAAAAGGGGAAGAGTCTCTTTTTCTAGAAGAAAAACAAGAAGCACACTATATGCATATGCACTCTATTTTTCGATTTTTCTTAAAACATAGATAGATCTAACTTAAAACTACAATATTTTTTATTTTGATGAGATAGTACTAATGAAAAAGAGACAAAATAACATAGAGAACCTGAAAGCTTGTGAGGCCAATCAGAGATCCAATGTCTTATGCCCAATGATGATGATGACCTAATCTCAGTCAAAAAGTTTCTTTTTAAACAAGCAAAAAGAACTCCCCTATGGAAACAAAAAATGAAATCAAGATGCTAATTAAATGTTTTTCTTTCAGTCTATATAATAGAATGAAAATATATCTCATTAACACCTAAGCTTTCGAAAAAGAAATCCTTTCACAAACACAACCAACAAGCATGGAAGGAAATGGACAATCAACAAGCCTAATCTAGATTTTGAATTCTTCACTCAAACCAATATTTTACAACAGAAATTCAAAACATAAGCATCATATTCTAACACACAAGCCTGATAGTGCAGGGATGAAAGCACACAAACTCAATTTTTTTGCAAAAAATGAGAAAAATGTAGTCTTGGAACAAGGCCTACCTGGCACCATGCTAGAGGGGTCTTGACAAAGCGGTTTTGGACGAGCACCGCTTCTGGATAACAGGACTCAGGTGGTGGAAATGTGTACTACCAATAGGTTTAAGGTGGTGGCGCTGCTTCTCGCCAACAACATATGAGCGGTTCCCTGTATAGATCCAAAACACAAAGGAGAACGAAAGATCAAGTCAGAAAAAGATTAGATCAAGGAAAAAATTGATGAATTGACAGTAACAAAGAGCATAAAAATTCAAAATAATTCAGATCTAAACAGATCTAAAACTTTCAAACCAAAATTCACTGAGTCAGATGGCAGATTTGACTGAAGAGAGTTGGAGATGGAGCCTGGATTCGGACAAGAGTTCAAGAACTGAGGAAGATTAGATGAACTAATATACGTACTATTCCCCAGTGGATTCGCCATATTTGTAACCAGGAATATTTCACCTTCTGTGGACAGAAGCTCTTCCTTTGGTCTGAATGGTTCAAATATAGAACAAATGAGTGAATGACAAAGGATGAAGACCTTGCTTGAATGTTGTAGACACCTGGAATGCTACTTCGATAGTGAACCTATGTACCTGCAAATAGATCAAACATGCAAACATATCAAAGCTACCAGAAAATCATTTACTTATCCATGTTAGTGACTAAGGAATCTAACAACATGTACACGTGAAATCAAAACAACAGTAATGTGGGACAGAAATCAGCTTTTCATTAAAGATGTATGGAGAAGCTTACAACCAATTCCTTAGTGTCGACAAGCATCTCCATGAGACAAACACTTCATCCCTATAAGCTCCAACATTTCTCTCTATGCTCTCCAATGGCTTAGGCTAAGTGGTCAATCCAACATCATAACAATACCTCTATAGTTCTCCCCCTTAACTACGGACATGAGCTTGTATTTATAAGGCTTAATGGATAGGAATAGTTAAGATATTTGTGGATGAGGTGGCACTAAGATCCTATGATGGGGTATCTTGAACCCAACTCACCCACAATGATAGGGATAAGGGAGGACATAAGGATGAAGATGTAGAAGCCTCGAGAAACTTCTCTTTTTCCCATTTTACCCAGGGTACCGCTTTTCTTCTCTTATGCCAGAGTGGTTTAGATGAGAAAAGATTATGGACAAAATACCATAGGCGATGGAACCACTTATGGAAAATAGGATACAGGCAGTGCAAGCAAGGTACCACTCATGGGCCACAAGGAAAGCGTGGTGCTAAGTGTTTTCATGTAGAATTGACAAATATAGTAGGTTTCCATTCTAAGTGTTGGGATTAAGGGAAAACATGGGAATTAAGGGTCTTATCACATGGTGGTGATAGGATTTGGGTATAAGAACCCCAGACATGGCCTCAATAATATATTAATCTGACAAAAACATCATCAAGGCAGTCATGAGAGTGAGATGACTCTACTTACCATGCAGGAAACACATAAAGGTCCTCCTCCTCCATTCGCAAAGAGGAAGGACTATGCTTTGCAACATGATCAATATTGGCTTGATACGCAACCATTGTTGTAGGCAACAACACATCTGTCTCAACAGGCATACTTGAAGTAATCAATGAAGGGAGAATCCAAGGATATTCCATATGAGTAGTGCAAAAATATACCAAATTCGATGAGGATGAATTCCCACCAAGACTAGACACAATCATAAGAATGGGTGCAGGACAACTAAAGGTTCCCATAATAGAAGGATACATACCCACACCCACATTCTCAGTTGTCGGCTGAGAATGATTGATAATCGGGATAGAGGCTTCTGATGATGCATAGACACTCAGATTATGGAATGAATTTTGATCAAGAGTAACAATATTCCCATTAAATAGAAAGCATACCACTCGAAATAGGGAAGAATCTATGACTTGCATACTGTACATCAAATTCCTACCCAGCAAAAGATTATAGTCAAGGGGAGCATCAACCACCTCGACCTCGATCGCGATGGTCTTCCCTCCGAATTGGACCTATAGAGAAGGAAGTATACCATGCGGCCGAAACTATCTACCATTGAAAGCTATTACATGTTGGCATACTGAGACAATGTGGGAGAACATATGCCCTTCCAACAAGATAAGGACATCACGGAAGCAACAACAACTTCATCAATGACAATACACATGATGGTGTTGTTGAGACACTCTACATGAATCAAAAGAGACACGTAGTAAGGAAAGCGATGATGTATTCCCATGGTTTCAAATTTGATAATGGAATAAGAGATATTGTCAGTAACCCCAAGAGAAGATAACAAGGATTTCTTCTGTGGAGGACAAGTCTGAAGCACTTCTAATGCAAACATCGCACAAGTATTATGGCCCAAATCCTCGACAACCGAATAGTTTCGAGAGGCTCGGGCATTAGGGTTGTGCCCCGAATGCTTCAATACTCCCTTAGGAATGCGAGGTGGAGCTTCAGGTTTACCTGTAGGATTTTCAATTCGCAAAGGGCTTTCGGGTGGGGAAGGTTCTTTCCCTAGGTCTGGTTGTGACGAACCATAATATTTCACATGTGTCTCAACTTAGGAAGCTTTCACCATGTTGATACAACTGTGACCAGGAGTGACCTCCGATGGGTTTTGACTTCCACTAGATGCACAACTAGGATCAATAGTCCTCGAGTTCATATTTTGATTATTAGGAAAAGGATTAGTAAACATAGTTGGGCCCTATGCTATGAACTTTGAGGCATCCTCCATACAAGGGCACAAGTGAGTGAGGTGATCGTCCTTACAAAACTTACAAGGAAACTTCACCTTATGTTTAGTCTGCTTGTCCCCCCTAGAATTATTCATGTTCTTGTCATTATTATTACCATTTTTGTTTTTATTCCCACCCTTACGATTATTTTTTCCTTTCTTCTTATTCCTTCCAGGATTTTGGTTTCCTTTTGAGTTCGACATTTGCACAGAGAGTATACTCGCCAATTGGGGAGGTTGAGATGAAGCCGTAGCTTGTCCCTACGTAGGATGGTTAATCGATAACTGGCTCACTTGTGTCATAACCGAGTCTGAATTTTTAGTACTTGTTGAGCCAACAATACCATCGGCATGTGGCCTAGGTTTGATCTTGGGGTCGAAATTGGATCTTGGAGCATTTGGGATAACCTCATACAAGAGTCCGGATTGAGCATAGATCAAATCCATCTCTTGATCCCTAAAGATAGCTTGGTCCTCATTTTGAACTTCGAATGTAGAAACATCGTTCGCAATGTAAGGTAACAATGACTTGAGAAACCATTATAAAAGAAAATATGGTGGTATAAAGGCTTTAATTAATCATTTATGTCTATGCCACTCTTGAATATGATCAAAAATGTGTGTGGCTTTGTCTTGCTGAAAGGTCGACAAGAGTTCAATACCGATGTCATAACATACAAGTAGCTGGAAATGATTAATAAAAGTCATGGCAAGATCATCGAACATAGCATAATTCCCCCCCAGTCACTCTATATACCATTTATCCATAGGACCCATGAGGGTGCATTGAAATAGCCTCAAATAGATGGAATCACCATGTAAGGAAGTGGAAGAGCACCAAAGGTGGAAAGTGGTGACATACTCACTAGGATCTTCTCCATCCTTACCTTCAAACTTGGGAATGTCTGAAGGAATCTTGGTAGGGACTGTCGACCATGCTGGATTATAAGACATAGGATCATTCATCAATATCGACATATCAAGTAGGTTCAAAGTTGCAAGGAAAGGGATCCTAGGTTGAGCCGGTCGATGCCATGCTCCCTGGTAGTGCTGATTCATATAAGGTTGATTGATATAAATACCATGGCCTTAGCCAGTGGGGTAATAACCTCCTCCCATTTGACCCATGAAAAGATGCATGGAAGCATTGTGATGCAAATTACCTTGATTATGAGGTGCTACAAATCCATAATTATAAGATTAAGCCGGTTGTTGATACCCGTACCCATACGGTTGATAGTTTCTTCTGTACTATGGTCCATAAGAATGTCCATGGGAAGCTCCATAAGGTGTTCCATGAGATGGTCCATAGTTAGGTATATGGGGAGTTCCATGAGCTGGACCATGAGCCAATCCAGAAACAGGTACATGAACTATTGACACAATAGAAGGCACTTGGCTTTGTGATACTACAGTGTTAACAGTTGTAGGACGAACATGGCTAGTAGCGGTGTTCCAGCCCAAAGGCCCACTCGAATTAGGGGTATGATGGGTCATTGAAAATCATCCGAAGGAATGGGGTTCGAAGACAATGGGACATGTGAAGGAATGTAAGTGGTGTTACCAATGTTCACACATCTTGGTCCTAGTATCTGAATAGGGTTACTAACAGTAGGCCTAGGAGGAGCATTTGAAGATGCCTCCACCACAGGGATGGAAGGTGCAATGTGACTAGTGCCCCCAAATCTCTCCACATGGAAAGGAATGGAAGTACCCCTAAGCATAGAGCCAGGGTCAAACTTTGACTAGGCATGATATGCCATATCAAACTCAAGGATATCAGGCATGCCATATCTAACATTACTAGTGCTTGTGGGTTCATAGTGAGTCTGATCGCCCGAAAACCAATACCGACGACCTATGAATGAGGGATCATAACCAGATCGTGAAAGTTGTTCATGTGGTGGATAATATGTTCTAGTAGGAACATCCTCCCCAATATTGTGAGGTGGAGAGGACATCTTAGGAATCTCATCCTCATTATCTCCCATGGTGTGTAAATTAAAGTAAGAAGTAGTCCACCCAGACTGTCTGGTTCTCTCTCCTAAAGGAGGAGGAGACATGGAAGGTGGAAGTATTGATAAATGACAAGAACGGTGAGGTGTTGTGCTCAAATCCAAAATGAATCAATAAAAATAAAAGACTCAATCTAATTACGCAACCCTAGGAAAAATAGCGTGCACAGAGCATACACCTAAAAAATGTAAAGCCAAAACACAAGCAAACCGAGGGCAGGATATGTGAGCTCCTAAATGAAGCAGGTATGTATCACCTAGGAGAGGCTTGAGAATCCCATACACAACAAGCAGATGTTCATAACCAATTATAGTGGCCCTCATCTTCAACACATATAGAGACTGTGTTGTTTTACCCCTACCTGGCCAGGACACCTATAGAATAACCTCTACAAATAACCCCTCGATAACCTAGGTAAGGAAAATAAATTCACCTCAATATAATTAATGCTTAGGTGGACAGTTCCAGGAGGTATTGACCGTATGGGCAGGGTAACAAAGCCTGAATCCTGAAAGAACAACTGGTACCCCAGGGGTGCACCAACCAATACCTCAAAGGACCCCGAATATGAATACAATCATGGAAATATCTCCGGTGCTAATCAATCACAATCAGGGGTCATTCCAACCATAATTTCTCACACTACCTTGTGCTTAACTCTCGTGTAAGAGGAGGATCCTGAGAAACACTAATTATACCAAGGGTTTCACACTCTCACCTAGACAGACACCTAATTGTTTTGTTTAGTGGTCTTGGAGAATTAACTTACAATGAACTATTCCAAGACCCTAAAACCTAATATTGCTAATGTAACCTAGAAAAGAAAAGAGTGTACTTCATATTATTATGCATTGATTTTAATTGGCTTTATTACTCAAAGGGTAAATGGAGGTGCAACTAATGAAGTTATGATGCAACAAGAAGTAAAATGCACACCTAACAATCAATTCAAATGCACTGTGTCAAATGAAAAATAGGGTATGCTACAATGTGAAGTGCAAAATTTTTCCTTCAAATGTATATGCAATCATTCCTATATGAAAATATGACTATAAATCACCAGGTAAACTTAATGCAAGTACCATGCTAATGCAAAATGCAAACAATGCATAACCAGGAAAAACACAAAAAAAATTGTATTTTTGAATTAAATGAGATATAAAAGAAAAAATATGAATCTACCACCCTCAGACTCTGCAACCACTCGCAAACAACATCCAAGCAAAACAACAAGCTAAAAGATACCTAATGCACTAATCTCAAAACAAAAAGTAGAAAATGAAATGACAAGAACATTTTCAAAAATCAAACTCAAAGAAATCTCTGGTCAGAAATAGGGGTGTATACAGACTCCAGAAGCATCCAAGAATACTCAACAACCATCCAAAATCACCCAACAACACTTAATCCTCCCAATAAATCAAAAAATCAAGGCACACACAACTGCTCTTAGCAAACTTGCATACATATGTGACTTTTCCAGGAAAACCCTCGTGTACACACGATTGTGAAATCAAAAACAACATATAGGAAGAAAAAGAGAGAAAATTAAGGTAAAAATACAAGCTTAAAAAAAATAGACTCCTACAGGACACTACTGGGCAAACATGCTCCCAGACCCGACACAGAAACAGAGAAATTAGGGCAATTCAAGCACATTGAATGCCAAAACCCCCCAAATAAAAAAAACTAGGAACCTTCCCAGTGGAGTCACCAATTCTGTTACGGAGAGAAACTTCCTATGGCTTGGGGTGTACCACAATAGATAGATAGACCAAAAAAACCAATCATTTCCCATATGCAAGAGAAACTAAATATCTAACACTAAGGGATCATGCGTCATACCTTATTCCAGACAGTTGAAGTAGATCCCCATTGAGCTTTTTCCAATCCCGCTTGCTTTAGCAATTCACTCTCAACAATAGTAAATAAGGAAAGCATGCTATATAATATAATGTTAGATCTACTCTAGAATATATATTCATCAATGTATAAACAATCAATCATATCCATGGATTCAATATTCATTCAATTGGACATTAAATGGAGAGGAAAATATATTTCTATTAATCAAATCAGAGATTACAAAAGTGACTACCTCTATCGGCATATCTGTGAACTGGAGAAACTGAGTCCTCCACCACCTCAATCCTCCATCTCTTGATAGAAATATCAGAAGTAAAGGAAAGCTTGGGAAGAACACAAAGTGCTCCAAAGGGATACAGGGATGTAGACTTAAGTATAAGCAAGCTACGACAACAATGGACTATAGTTTTCTTGCTCTTCATTTCCACCCCTTCAATGTATCCAAGGGGTTCCTTATATAATACTCCAAAGGGGTAATGAAGTGTCAAATCCGAGTGATCATGAGGCATATGGAAGGCCAAGAGACAAGTGGTTCGGACTCACATCAAGGAAAACTCCAAAAATATTTGGACTTATGCACACATCCCGATGTACATAGGTTTGAGGTCAATATCCATGTATATATGGGAGAATGGGATTATACAACAAATTACAGGTGTTTTTAAGGATTATCTTGGAAACATCAAAGGTACAATATTGGTCCATGGGGTCCAAAGAGTCTGCAGAGGGACAGAGAAGGCCATAAATGTGTGATCAACCATGTGTGGTAAAATCAACTATAACATGTATAATTTGCATATACATTAAATCATACCATAATATTTCCATTAGATTCAAAATATTTTTCACAAGAATCTCATAGGTATCCTCTCATAGGAAAAACTCCCAAAACTATGGCTCCAGAGCTAGGAAACCAAGGAGAATTGAACCCTGAACCTTCCAAACTATATGAGTGATATGAAAGTGGTACGAAAATGATATTAAAAATTCATTTTACATGATTACACGGACCATATTATATTGGGGTCTAAATTCTCATTACAATACTCCAAAAATTGCGAGAACGTCATCGAAATGAGAGAAGGAGAGAATAAGAATACATGTCACTAATAGGAGGCCTCCAAGATCTTCTGTATGATATGATAATTGAATAAAAGAGACATAAACACCTAAAAAAATATTATTCAATGGATTTCATGACTTGAGATACCAAAACACAAGAATCATTGGCTAAGGGGAACACCACCCAAAGTTGCAATTGAGGCACAACACTCAACTACTGAGAGAAACTCTCATACTCCAAAACAAAAATGATTAAAATTTGGAATATGGGTTTTCTATCCTTCCTATATAGGAAATTTATCTTCATTTCCAAGCCATCTTGAACAATGTGCCCTCGTGAATGAAATGATAAGCTTGCCAACTTGCTTTCTTTTTCCTTGACCTAGCTTTTCAACCTTTTCTGAAACTTCACCCCAGTTGTTTGTGTCATACTTTCCTTAATATTCTTTAGAAGACAGACCCTCCTACTTTTGAATTTTTTTTTTTGAAACTGGCTCTCCAAAATTTTCATTCTTTCTTATCCTATTATCTTTTTGTGTGATTTCCTCCTTTGTCCTAACTTTTCTCTTCTAACTCGATTGGAAGACTCCATCTTTTTAACTTGAGTCCTTTTGTGCTTTTCTTGATTTTCTTGAGTGTTTCCATTTATGAATTCTAAATCATGGTCCACTTTGACCCATGCAACCTCCTTGTCACCTAAGCATAGCTTAATCACAAAATTTATTAAAATATCATAATCATTGATAAAATTAGAAATTTCATCTATTCTAGTTATACATTAATGTTTATTTATTTATAAAATACCCCTCCTAGGTTAGAACCACTAGGTTTTTAGGACATAAAAAACCATCGTCACTTGGGATGGACATTATAGTCCCCCCATCCCAAAATTTGTTTGACCTCAAGAAACTACATTTCAGGGTGTTGCAACACATGTTCATTCTCCCATGTGGCATCCTCACTGGGTATCCGTTTACACAAGACTAAATATTCCTTAATGGTTATGTTTATGAGTTTCCTTTCTCTAGTATTCAATATTTGATCTAGAACCAAAACTAACTGTCCTTCATCATCTAAAGATGGGATTTGTGTTGAGACTGTTACATGTTTCTCAATTTCCTTTTTTAACATGACACATGGAAAACATTATGCACCTTACTATTCTCAGGAAATTCCAATTCATAAGCAACCTTACCAACTTTTCTTAATATTCTATAAGGACCATAGAACCTGGGTTTTATTTTTTCATCCCCTTTACCCTTCAAATTTGACTGTCTATAAGGCTGGAATCATAAATATTCTAAGTCATTTTCTTGAAAATGTCTTTCAGTTCTATTCTTTTCTTCATACATTTTCTGTTGGTTTTGAGAAGTATGCAAGTTCTTCTTGAGTGCCTTCAAGATGTATTATCTTTCTTGAATCTTGTCCTTAGATTTTGGTGCTTTAATTTCTCCAAAAAATTGATCCACATAAGTTAGAGCTTGATATCCATACATGGAATTAAATGGAGACATGGTTATTGACAAATGATGGGTACTATTGTAGCAGAATTCCCCTAGATGCAACCATCTAATCCATGTTTTTTGTTGTCCTGTCACACAATTTCTGAGATATCCCTCCAACCATTTATTGACCCTCTCAGTTTGTCCATTATTTTGGGTATTATAACTTATGTTGAGATTCGATTCTCTCCCTATGAGTTTAAATAACTCTTTCCAAAAAGCACTGGTAAACTTATCTCTGCCACTAATCATTATTTTTGGAAAGCCATGTAATTTGAATATTTATTTAAATAAACATTTACTAATTTGGGTTTTTGATCTAGTAGAATAAAAAATAAAGAAGTGTGCAAAATTTGTCAATATGTTAACCGCAACATATATGCAATCCTTAACTTGCACCATGGTTAATCCAGTGATAAAGTCCATTGAAATGCTTTCCCATTTTTTATTTGGGATAGGAAATGGTTGAAGTAGACTAGTTTGGTGTGTGTTCTCTACTTTATTATACTATAAATGTTACATTCTCTTACATGTCTCATCACATCATCTTTGGATCCTTTCCAGAAAAATCTCTCCCTAGTCTCTCAATAAATTTTCAGGAAACCAAGGTTCCCTTCTAGTGGTGAGTCATGGGAAACTTCCAAAAATTTCTTTCTTAATTCTGATCATGGTACGAATTAGATCCTATATTTATAGTATATTATCCCATCCAATTTTTTTTACATGTCATCTCCCATTTCTCCATTTACAAGTTCACAAGAAAATTGTTTTCTGGAGTATTCTAAAAATAGTTGCTCTTTCCAGCCATTAGGGACCTCCATAGTAGAACATGTTGGTTTTATTGAAAGAGAATATTCTACTATATTCATCTTTCTCTTATTGAATTCTATATAAAAATCCTAATCTTGAGCTTTACTTACCCATTTCCGCTTTCTGACATTAAGCTCTTTT
The DNA here is from genome assembly GCA_001517045.1 of Pseudotsuga menziesii. Classification (NCBI taxonomy): domain Eukaryota; kingdom Viridiplantae; phylum Streptophyta; class Pinopsida; order Pinales; family Pinaceae; genus Pseudotsuga; species Pseudotsuga menziesii. The sequence continues at coordinate 38,173 of LPNX010382367.1, forward strand.
TGGGTCAAGATGTTGTGATTAGTTTTGACGACATATTTTCTACCCATTAGATAATATTAGAATTTTGACAAGGAATGCATTATGGATAGAATCTATTTTTCATTTATGGAATAATGTATTTCATGGGGCTAAAAATTTCTACTCTCAAAGGAAATTGGGTGCCTATTTTGCATCAGTAATACACCAATACCTTCCCTAGAGGCATCACACTCAAGCAAAAAAGGTTGAGTGAAATACAATAGATATAGGACTAGACAATTGATCATGAATTTATTCATATTCTTAACAACATTTTCATGTTCCTCTAACCAATATAAATATTTATTTTTAGTGAGGTCACTCAAGGGTGCTGCTAGTTGAGAAAATCCCTTGACAAAATTTCGATAGTAAGTGAAAATTCCAAGGAATCCTCTTAATTCAGTGACATTCTTGTGACTTGAACAATAAATGATGGTTGGATCTTTTCCCTGTCTATATTCACCCCCTCTTTTCCAATCACATGTCCATATATAGTATCTCAATCATACCAAAATCACAATTGGACATGTTTGCATACAAGAACTAATATGCAAGAATGGTTAGTACAGACTCCAAATGTTGCAGATGTTCTTTCAAATTTTTACTATATACCAAAACATCATCAAAAAACACCATCACATACTTACAGAGTTTCTCCTTGAATACCATGTTCATGCAATATTGGAATGTTGTTGGTGCATTAGACAAGCCAAAGGGCATGACTAGGAATTAAAAATGTCCATAATGTTAGTGGAAGGTTGTTTTCTATATGTCTTATTATCTCATCCATATTTGATGTATCCAGAATGAAGGCCATTATTGGAGAAAAATTTGGCCCCATCCAGATCATATATTAAATCATCAATCCTTGGGATGGGGTACTAATTCTTAATGGTCCTTTTATTCATATCTCTATAATCTATGCACATCCTCAAGGTTCCATCTTTGTTTTTCACCAACACCACCAATGAAGCAAAAGGACTGGTATTGGGTCTAATAAATCCCAATTACAACAATTCTTTATGGTCATTTCAATTGTATATTTCATCCTTCTAGGATTCTTGTAAGTTTGAATCATTATAGGAAGTGTCCCTACCTCCAATTTTATCACATGATAAACCCATCTGTCAGGTGGCGTCCCTGAAGAAAGATCTCCAAAAAATTTCTCATACTTTTTTAGTAGGATCTTGATGTCCTCGGTATGTTGAGCAATGTCAATGGTTAATCCTTGGGAGGAAATGAAAAATTCAGTATCCCACTTTATGTATTCATGTTTTAAAATATATTTCATTATGCGAAAAGAGACTAGCTACTTTGGGTAAGTGTTCATACCTGTCAAAAGAACTTGTTTCCCATTAGAACCGTTAAACTTCATTTATGAAACTTGGTAGTTCATAGAATATTCACCAATGTTAGACACATTTGCCACATAGAAAGTATCAGTAACCGTATAGTCCCCAATGGTCACTTTCAACTTGGGAATCCATTTTGTGCAATCCATGGAGTGATTCCTAAGAGTTATGATAGTGAATCCATCAAAGGATTTTGTGGGAATATTTCTCTTCTCTACCATTGTAGTTTCAATGAAATTATGGGTGGCTCCCTCATCCACTAAAATAATGTATTTCTTCCCTTGGAATATTTCTTTGAACTGGAGGGTATGAAATCTTGGTACTCCGGACAATACAACAATTTTTACTATATCTGGTTGTGGTTTCTCCTCCTCCTCAGATGATTCAAGATTTTTTTTTTCTTCTATTGATTTCTCAACATCCTCTCCTTCATATTCACTTTCAGAAAAAATTCAATATAGTGTGCCTTTCCCTTAGCACATTTATGGCCCGAAACCCATGGTTCTTCGCATGAAAAGCACAACTTCTTTCTCTTCAATTCATCCGAAACTTTAGAGAAGATGTCCCTCTTGAAATTACCAGTGGGAATTTTTTGGAAAGGTCTCTTATCCTTGAATCTTGATGGAAAATTACTCTTTGGTGGAAATCTATTTTTTAGGATAGCATCTTGAAGATCCTAGGTCTTGTCCATAGCATCTTGTAGTGTAGAGGGTCGATGATATTTAATTAGAAATTTAAGTGGCTTTGCTAGTACTTTTGTGAACAAAAGGGCCAACAGGGATTCTAACATGGCATTCACCATGACATACTCCATTTTAAATGATGAAATGCAAGCCTTTATTGTTCCTATCTACTTTAATTGAGCAAGATCCCTAAATGACAGACCACGATTTCTTGTATCAATCTATTCAACAATCTTATGGTGAATTGTTCATTAGTGGGCATGGTATCATGTAACAAGGTTATAAACTCATGAAACCACCAATAAATTGCATCTCCTTCCAAGTGTAGTGTGGCCATACTAATAGCATCCATATCCACCATAGGGTTCCGCTAAAAATAAGTGTCAAGTTTCTGCACCCATGAGTCAACAGTGCATTTTGCAGATCCATCAAAGTAAGGAAGGGAGATTTTATCTATGGTTCTATGAAAATAAATATTTTGAGTAGGTATTCTGCTACTGCCTTTGTATTTGACCCTCTCTTGATAGTCATAATAATCTATGAAGGTAAAATTTATTTTAAAATTTCAATGAAAGCCATGTATTCAGTGAGCTAAACTTCTGTAGTTGTGACTCCTTCAAATGGTACTTCAGCTTCCTCCACCCCATGCTCTAGAAACTTTGGCATATTAGAAATTGGAAGATGTTTGAATTCAAGTGGCCTATTATGGGGTCGAGTATTAGAGAATATTTTCTCCTTGAATACCTTCTTCTCCTCTTAGTGAGAACCATTACTGTTGACTTCCCATTCTTTCTTGTCTGCCAACCTAGAAATAATGTCTTTGGTTTTTGTTTGTACTTGGATGAATTTATCCATAATTTTCAGCATTTTCTATGCAAATGATTCATCCTTTTTATCTATACTTATTCCTCTTTCATCCATACTTCCTTCCATTCCTCTAAGATTCCCTTGGATGGAGCGGACCTCCTCTTCTCCATATTAGATTCTGGAAGGCAGATCTTGGGCCAAAAATAGTCTTCACATAAATTTCACAAGAGAAACAAAGAAGAGAATAATTGAAGAATAATATGAGAAATATTCCATTTTATATATACAGTAATACAATGGTTTTACAATAAATAGATTTCCAATCATGTGGATATCTTCTAACTAAACCTGATGGAATGGTTAACTAAGAGTGTCTAAATCACTGCATGGGAGAAACTAGTCTAACTCCACTTGTCTAATTCAGTTAATAATCAGTTAAAACCAGTTAAACTAATTAGGTAGGTGATACCCTCATGCATCAATGCAAAAGTGGCGCTAACTGGATTGAAATACATATAACTGAATGTAACTAGAGATTAACTTAGCATAACTACTTACCTACCACAACCATCTGATGGAGGTTGTTTGTGGAACTCATAGTGGCTCCTAAAAGGTAGGGACTAGTCTCATAGGAACATCAACTCATGCATACACATGTAGTAAGTGGTGGATAACCTCTGTGTGTGTTCCCCACACTCTAGTGCGATAGTGAAGCTCCCCTAAGTTAGGAAAAATAATATAATAGAGTTTATGTGTTCAAAGGAGACAAAGGGAGGATTAATAATAATCCTAAAACCCCCCTTTAATCCTAAATTTATATGACCTAGGGCCTAGTAACTAAGACCAAAGGTCAGCCATTACAATCTAAAATAAAAAAAATAATTATCCATGTAAAATAAGGAAAAAGACAAAACCACACGAGGAAAATCCTTCCTCAAAAATGGACATGGCACAAAATTTAAATGAATATCTTCACTATGTCTTTGTTCTTCACTTGAATAAGCAGGTTGTATTGCTTCCTAGTGAAAAACTTTGTAGAGCTGTTATAGATGCCTTAATCATGTATCATATTTTCAATGTTGTGTAGGTAAAACACATGAGGAGAAGCCCCTTGTAGCTCATATTCTAGTGAAGTAGGAGAATCATATGAGTTCTCTTTGATGTGACAACATAAAATATTAGGTTTGAACATAAAATAAGAGATGCAAATGAGATTTTTGCAATCATCTCCTAACCAAGAAACATCAATGAAATTGGCAGGCACAATTTCTAGTTTAGCTGCATAATGGTGAACCCGATCATGAACTATCTTTCCAAACTAATGTGAAACCTTTATTATTCTATAATAGATATTATTAGGATTTTACTCCCGCTCGTTGGATGTAGAATTAAATTCTGCATCCAACGAGTACCCACCCTTCATAACTTTTATGAACCCCGCTACCCCAAAAACAAGTAATACCTAAAAAACATGATGCTGATGTCTAAGAAAAGCTTCTATAGAAATAAATTTAGTTCCATTTGGAGATCCAATTTGTGTCATTTTATAGATATCCAAGTGGATAATCCCATAACACTAGTGGTCCTTTTCTATAAATTAGTATATTCAAGATTAGAACAAATTTACATCTTCGAGCATTTCCAGGTTTTATTAAAAGAATAGTAAATAAAGTTTTTTAAGAAATATTAACAATACTATTAATAAGTTTGTGATATTTTTATGTTTTTAATGGCTTACCTTGTACTATTCCTTCAATTTCTTCAAATACTGTTATTAAGTGAAAAAATATATCACAATTTAAGTCATATGGAATAGAAATCAACCAAGGTATAGTGGATCCAAAATCCAGTTGAGTTACAGTAGGATTACTAGGTTCAACTAGTCTACACTGACAATTCAGCAAATCTGGTGAGCAAAAGGATCTAAAGTTTGAACTAATAAAATTTATATTAGACCCAAATATTTTTAAAAAAATCCCACTTATAGCCAATTATAAGGAAAAAAAACTAATTATACAAATCAAATACATGATAACAACTTTCTCCAGTGATACAATATAGGAAACTGTGAATTTAACTGGTTTACCAACTGAGGCGTTTGGGAGTTGCAGGTTATTTTGAGTATCAAATGGATGGGACATAGGTGTCATAACATGCATATCATCCTGAAAATAATCTTCTAAACCATATAAATAAGAATCGGAATGGATTTTTAAGGATTCGGATGAAGACAAGTCAGAAACTAGTGGTAAAAAACTAGTCTTGAGAGGAGATGGCTCTGGGAGACTGATAGGTATTTTTTCAAGGGGATGAAAATATATTTATGATTCTGATATATCAGAATGAGTATAAAAATCAGAGATATAAAAAACATACTTTATTTATCAACCAAATCATGAGAATCATTACCTTCGAATTGCGTAGTGTTATAGTGCCCGTGGGAATCAACAGAGTTTTCCCTTCTTGCAAAATTTGGCACATCAATGTTTTTTCTTTCAAGCAATTGATTCATGATGCCCATTTTATTTTAAAGAAAGAGTTTTCATTGTGAGAATATTTGCTGCAATATTTACATTGATATCTTCCTTTCTTGTTTCCCTTCTTCTTGAAATTCGAGCCTTCATCAGTAGAGTTAGAACCTTCATCTTCGGAGTCTGACTTTGTCTCTTTCTCCTTCACATTTATCTTTCCTTTGTGTTACAGAGATAAAATTCCTATGGCTTGGGGTGTACCTTAATATACAGCTTTGCAACTAGAAATCAATCTTTCCCAATATGCAAGAGAAACCAAACATCTAACACCAAGGGATATCGAATTGTTCCTTGTTCCGGACGGTTGAAGTAAATCCCCATTGAGATTTCCAATTCATGCTTCTTTTAGCAATTCGATCTCAACAACAACAAACAAGACATGCATGCTCTATAATAGAGTGTTATACCTACTCTATCATATATATTAAACAATGCATAAATAATTAAACACATCCATGGATTCAATATTCATATTCAATTGCACATAATTAGATAGGAAAATATATTTCTATTAATAAAATCAGAGATTACAATAGTGACAACCTCTGTCGGCATGTCTATGAACCGAAGAAACTGAGTCCTCCACCTGGGCCTCCACCACCTCAATCATCCATCTATATATAGAAATCTTACAAGCAAAGGAAAGCTTGGGAAGAATGCAAAGTGCTCCAAAGTGACAAAGGGATGCAGACTCAAGTACAAGAAAATTGAGGCAACAATGGACTATAGTTTATTTTCTCTTCAATTCCTCCTCTTCAATGTATCCAAGGGGTTCCTTATATATCTCTCCAAAAGGGGAATGGAGGGTCGAATCCGAGCATTCTCAAGGCATTTGGAAGGCCAGGAGTCAGGATATTCGGACTCATATGAGGAAAATTCTAAAAATATTTGAACTTATGCACACATTTTGATGTATGCGGGTTTGAGGTCAAAAGTCGCATGTACATGTGAGTATAGGTTTAAAATTCACATACAGCAACAAACATGGGTTTTTTAGGGATGATCTTGGAACATCAAAGGATAATATAAGTCCATGGGGTCTAAAGAGTCTACAGAGGGACAAGGAAGGCCATTAATATGTGATCAACCATGTGTGGTAAAATCAACTATAACAGATGCCCCCAAATGTGTGAGGTCAGAGGGGTAACATGATGGACGAAATACATTATAAAATCCATCCCATAGGTGGAGTAATGAAGACCCAGTTGGAAGAACCAACCACTCATCAGTACAATAGAATAATCAATTTATACATATGACTGCAAATACATATATCATTCTCAGATACATAAGAGTAAAATGACCATGAACAGGCATGATATACAAAATGTGACATGTGTGGTCATCGCCATGTGCAATATAGAATAGATCAGAATCTCCAAAGTGGATGAAGATATACAACAGATCAAGATCTCCATAATAGATGAAGATATACAATGGATAAAGATCTCCATAGTTGATGAAGATATATGATATGCACTAGAATCAAATCACAAGAGCTGAAATCTCATGAACACTAGCACCATCAAGGGGGTAGCATATGTGGAATGCCACCAAGCTAGAAGGGCTTCTACATGAACCAATACGAGTACATGTCCTACTATGCGAATAGATGTGTCGACTTCAAACATAGTAGTTCATTATCTGATTACCGGTCATTGATGTATACCATTAATAGATGCAACATCACCCACCGATAATGGGAATGGGAATCAAGGTATAGAGTGCAATATAACAAGTGTGAATAAATGTGTTGAGTTCAAACACTTGGAAGAATCTGTCGATCAAGGGACATTGATGTATTCCCAAAATTGTCGATGGTGAGAGAACCCACCACTAATGACTGTATGTCTCAAGGAACTCAAATGACTCTAGACTCTTATTTGAGAATAAATGATCTGATGTCGATGGAATGGAATCCATTGGAAGGAGGGAATTAAGGCATCCCCCATCAATCAGCATGAGGTACTCAACAATGTTGTATAATGTGGAAGAAATCAAACAAGATGTGCATGAATGACTAACAATACTGGGAATGGCCGACATGAAAAGTCAAGATAACTGAGGAATGGCCGACTCAGGCTTCAACTTCCTTTGAGCAAGAGCATAAAGGAGAATGATGACTGAAGGTAGGAAGTATGGACTCTATATGAAAACTGGGACATCTCTATGACACACTAGGCATCAACAAATAATCCATAGGGACTGGAAGCTTAACCAGTTAGTGGAGATAAAATAAGAGGAACGAGTATAGCTCCTAAAGTCAAACTAATAACTGAACCAATCGATGTGATATACAATGCTCTATTCGAAGGTGACACGACTCAATTGATGCCAAATATAACATCTTTTCCTTTCTGGATTTTTGTTTTTTTTTAATTTTTTTTGGACTTTTTCAGATATTTTGAAAAGCTTGAAAGAGAATAAAAGTACTTTATAGTACAAATCTAGGAGGAGGCGTGTGTCAGGGGGAAATGAAAATACCTCCAAGTAGTGGAACATGCCTATGCTCAATGCAAGGATATATGTGCAGGATAACAACACTCAGGGGAAGGTCTCCTCTAGATAAAATGGATGATCAAGCTGCAAAATATATGTAAAAATGCTCTACTTGGATAGACATGAGACAAGCTCGGGCTATATGGCTGATAACTTAAAGTCAAGGATCTAGCATAAAGCTCAATAACGCAAGCAAAACTCATGAGAATGCAATTACAACTTGATATATACAAGGGAGTCCCAAGGGAAATGGCCAACATAAAGTTCAAGAGGACTATGAATCTCTTGCTAAAAGACATGGCGGGACTAAAAGGATTCCCAAAACCTAAATGAGAAATTTCCACATGGGCACCAAATGCAATATGGGATCTAACTAGGGTACCCATGTATGGGAAAGCTCTACCATTCTCATAATGCCACTTCTAATAGCAACATGAAGGTTCTGTGACATCATGGAATGGATTCATTCCTAAGGTTAAGATGAAATGATAATAAGGTCATGAAAAATTAAGGTGGATGTGAAATCCTAACTTATATGCCAGTTTAGACATGATACTTGTAATAGACACAAACGGGTCAAAGTCTCGGTCAAACTACACTCAAAACAGGATCCTACAACATCATATTAGTTGAAAAGGTCTAAAATGGTAAAAAACGGTCAAAAACTATAGGAAGTGGGTAAAAATTTCAAAATTTTTCTATAAAATAGTGAAAAATTAAATAATTTCATACCATTTTGAAAATTCCCCCACCATAGTGCACTTGTATCCAGAATTTCAATAGCTTATTCTGGGAGCATCATCCGACAAAATCACTCCGCGTTTAGTCCAGGTAATTACCCATATCCCCCTCTTTCACTTTCATGTAATTTTTTTTAATTTTAGTGGTCAATTTTTTTATTTGGGCCACCCCAAAATGTGTGGAAATTAAGGCTATCAATAGATTAATTTTATTCACAACAATTAACAATTGATCATGCAAAATCACTCACAAAAGAGACTGAAAATGGAGCTGTAACACTAAACTGTATTATGTAAGTGTACAATAGCCAATCCTATAATAACATAGGCTTCTAAATAAATAGAATACATCAGGAAATCGAATGCATGAGGAAGCATCCAAATCTAGCATAAAGCAGGCTTACCAAAAATAAGCAAATCCCCCATAGGTGTAAAAAGCTGATCCCAAATCTGTCATGGAGCTCACGAATTGGAAAGGGTGCATGGGAAAGCTAATGAGTGATGAAATGGAAGCTCATACATGCTTTTTCATACAGAAAAGAGTGGATGATGAAGAGGACAAAAAACTAGTTCACCTCACCTAGTCTAGCTTTCCTATGTGCCTTAAAACACTGAAAAAGCAGGCAATAAAGCAGAAAAAGCAGATAGGCACCTAGGAGGCTAGGAATAAAGAAGATTTGATTCCTAAGGCTTTCCCAAGTGCTACATGAGTCAAATATGGAAGGTTTGACCTCTATGGATAGGAAAATAGCAACTTGCACAAGGTGGGACACATGAACTAGGAAAATAAGACAAAAATAAATGAATTAATTTCTAAGTGGGTAAACTATGGGTTGATTATTCTAACACCCCCCCCTTAAGCCTGAATTTATGAGTAATATATCAAAAATATAGGGCCTAGAAACAAGGCTTAGTCACCCTTTACATACTGCATGTCCAAATAAACAAGGAAAGAGGCAAAACCAACTTGGGAAAATCCTCCCTTAAACATGGACTGTAAAACAAAATTGTAGAATCTTGTCTCCACTCATGCTTTCACAGCATGATCAGCAATCCCCAGCAGTGATTTGATATTGCTGAAGGTCTTCTCACAAAATGCTTTGGTGAAGATATCAGCTACTTGTTCTGAAGATGAACAGAAGAGTAGGTGAATGGTGCCATCATGCACAAGTTCTATGATGTAGTGCATATGGATCTCAATGTGTCTAGTTCTCTGCTTCTAAATTGGATCCTTGCAGATTCAAATGGTACTCTGGTTATCATAGTAGATGGTAGTTGAGTACTCAGGTTCGAAACCACACTCTCCAAGTAAACCCTGCAACCATAAACATTGAGTTGTTGCATTAACAACTCCTTTGTACTCTGCTTCTGTAGATGAGAGTGCAATGGCACTCTGTTTCTTGCTTGACTAGATGATTGGCCCTTCTACAAGCATGAACACATATCCTGAAGTGGACTTTCTATCTATGCTATCACCTGCCCAATCACTGTCAGTAAATCCAATCAACTCAAGATCAGATTTTGCCTTATAGAAGATCCCATGTGTCCTTGTTCCCTGAACAAAGTTTAGGATCCTTTTGGCTTCTTTCCAATGGATCTCTTGAGGCTGATCCATGAATATATAAGCCACACTTACTGCATAAAAAGTATCAGGTCTAGTATGTGTCAAATACAATAAACAACCAATCAATTGTCTATACAGTGTATTGTTTACCATCGGTGAAGAATCAGCTTCTTCAAGCTTCACTCCTGGAAGGAAGGGAGTTTTGCTTGCTTTGCAATACTTCATTTTGAATTTGTTCAGCAAGTCCAAGGCATATTTGGAATGGTGCACCTTGATTGCAGCTTTGGTTTGAGAGATCTCAAGCCCCAAAAATTGACTTAAGAGCCCCAAATCTGTCATGGAGAAGGCTTGGTTCATAGCTCCTTTTAAGGAAGCAATCTCAGCCTGTGAGCTTCCTGTAATGAGGAGGTCATCAACATATAACACAATTATCATTAATGAACCATTAACTAACTTCAAATAGACATTTGGATCTGATTTTCACCGAACAAAATTCAGTGATAGCAAGAAGCTATCAATCTTGGCATACCAAGCCCTACGGGCTTGCTTTAGCCCATACAATGACTTTCTCAACCTGCACACAAGAGAAGGGTTAGTAGAAAAAACTTGAGGCTGCTGCATATATATCTCCTCAGTTAGATCTCCATTCAGAAAGGTACATTTTACATCCATGTGATGTACCTCCCATTGCCTTGAGGCTGCAATGGCTAGAGCTAGCCTGATGGAATCCATCTTTGCCACTGGGGAAAAGGTCTCATTGTAATCTATGCCATGAACCTGTGAGTAGCCCTTGGCTACCAATCTGGCCTTGTACTTCAGTGGTGAACCATCAGCAGCAAATTTGGTCTTATAGACCCACTTACACTGTACTAGTTTTCTCCCTGGGGGAAGATCCACTAGCTCCCATGTGTTGCTCTTCTGGAGTGAGCTGAACTCCTCCTTCATGGATGTTGGCCATATTGGATCTCCTGCTGATTATTCATATGTTTTAGGATCATAATCCACCATCAAATATAATTTTTCAGCAAACATAGGATCCTTCATGCACAGACCACTCTCAAATTGAGATCTAGTCCTCCTTGGGTCATTGGGATCCCCAGCTAGCTCACCTGCTGCATGTAGTGTCTTGGCTGCCAATTTTGGCCTTTTGGGGCTGTTAGGGTCTACAATAAAATCATATCCATCAGAAAAATCAGAATCAGCATGTTCAACAAACTCTTTACTTACTTCTTGAGGTTCAGGTGGTGAAGAGGCTTCACCAACTTCCACTTCTGCAAGGGGTTCTTCTTCAAACTGAACACACCTTTCGATGGAGGATTTATTTGTGCTCAAATTTATCAACTTGTACCCTTTTGAATATTTAGAGTATCCAACAAAAAGACACTCTTGGCTTTGGGGCTGCAAAGCCTTCCTCTTCTCTGTCGGGATTCTAGCCCATGCCTTTGAGCCAAAAATCTTGAAATGGGTCACATCTGGCTTGTGCCCACTCCATTCTTCGAAGGGAGTCATACCATAAATATGCTTGTGAGGCACCCTATTCTGAATATAGGCTGCACAGTTGATAGCTTCGGTCCAGTACTTTGGTGGAAAAGTTTTGGCCTCCATCATGCATGTTGCCATCTCCTTCAGTGATCTGTTCTTCCTCTCAGCAACACCATTTTGCTGTGGTGTGTAAGGGATAGAATGCTGCATCTGAATACCTGCATTTGCACAATAGTTAATAAAATCAGACTTGACATACTCACCACCATTGTCATATTTGAGGGCCTTGAGTTTCCTTCCAGACTGGTTTTCAACTAAAGCCTTAAAGACTTTGAATAGGCCAAAAACTTCAGACTTGTGTTTCAGGAAGTGAACCCAACAATACCTAGAAAAGTCATCAATTAAGGTTAATGCATACTTGGCCTGACTCATGGACATATGAGGGAATGGAACAGCAACGTCACTGTGGATCAGCTTGAGGGGTGCAGAGGTTCTCTCATGACCAGCTCTCTCAAATTTGTGTTCTGGGTGTTTTCCTAGGATACAGCCTTGGCAGACTCCTTTGAAAATTTTTATCTTGGGAAACCCTATGACCATCTCTTTTTCACTAAGATCAAAAAGATATTTGTAGTTAAGGTGGCCAAATATCTCATGCCACAGCTTGCTGGCTTCATTAGCATGAATGAGAAGAGAAGAGGGGTTTGAGTAAGGTAGGAAGTGTGAGAACATGTATACCTTTTGAGCATGATTCACAACTCCTTTTGCAATGACTCTACCAGTTGAAATCTCTGTTATCTCAACTTCATCGGGGGAGAATATGACCTTCTTAGGAGACCCAGTGTGGGTCATCTGGTACACTGACAGGAGGTTGGAGGCGAGACCAAGGACATATAGCACATTGTTGAACTAACCATGATCAAGATCTATCCTTCCTTTGCCTTTACTTTCAGTGAAAGAGTCATCTCCCAGTACAATAGATGTTCCTTTCAACATATCCAGTGAGGAGATGGCCTCCTTAGTCGAAACCATGTGTCTTGAAGCTCCAGAATCTATGATAAAACTGGGTGAGCTTGATGTGCCAGCAACTAGAGCATGAACTCTCTCTCTGTCATCGAAACTTGATCCTCCTTCTCTCTTCTTTGAGCTTTCTGGAAGGGAGATGCCATTCTTCTCCAGGAGATTGGTCAACATGTCTATCTACTTTTTCATACAAGAGCTTTCAGTGTGATTGCCCTTATTGTAGTATGCGCACTTGTTCATTTCACCTTTGTTCTTCTTCTTCTGGTTATTCTTCTTGGGACCTTGTTGATCCTCCGGAGACTGTTTCTTGTCTCTCTTTTGCTCAGGTGGCTTTTTAGCTTTCTTTTTTCTTTTTGATTCCACCCTTGAATATCCAGCAATCAAAGCTTGATCTTTGGATGGTTTGATGGTGCCCATCATCACCAGCTTGTCATGCTCTTGTGTGAGAGATTCCATGAAATCTGCAAGGCTAGGCATCTTCCAGGCTCGAGCTGTCAGTTTTGTGGCATAGAAGGTCAAAACAAACACTAAATAATCAGGGCCCAGCTTTGAGAGGATTGCCAGTATGAGATGATCATCTTTCTTTTCAATACCACACTGTTTCAGCTGCAAAACTAGTGCTTTGAACTTGGAGAAATATAGCTGCAGGGATTCAAAGCTTGTTGGACTCAGAGAAATCAGCTCATTTTCGATTTGATGTCCCCTCATCTCATCTGTCTTTCCAAAAATATCAGAAATCTTCTCCCATACTTCATTCGGTGATGTCAATCCATCGAGATGGAAAAGGAGGTCTCTGGAAATACTCAGGCACAGGAGGCCATAAGCCTCATCCCTCCTGTTGTGCCATTTTATCTTCTTTGCAGCTGCATTGGGCTTTGCTTCTGTTGCCATAGTCACCCTGTAGAGGCCTTTCACTCTCAAAAGTATCTCCATCTCTGCTTTCCATTCAAATAAATTGAAGGGAGTCAAGATAGTTTTCTGTGATTGATCCATAGCTCTAGAAAATCTGTCCCGGCTGTCAGTAGAAGGCTCCCAGTCTTGATGTCGAACTTGCAAAACAATTTTTGAAGGAGAGAAACAACCTACAATGGCTCTAATACCATGTGGAAATTAAGGCCAGCAATAGATTAATTTTACTCACAACAATTAACAATTGATCATGCAAAATCACTCACAAAAGAGACTGAAAATGGAGCTGTAACACTAAACTGTATTATGTAAGTGTACAATAGACAAACCTGTAATAACATAGGCTTCTGAATAAATAGAATACATCAGGAAATCAAATGCATGAGGAAGCATCCAAATCTAGCATAAAGCAGGCTTACCAAAAATAAGCAAATCCCCCATAGGTGTAAAAAGCTGATCCCAAATCTGTCATGGAGCTCACGAATTGGCAAGGGTGCATGGACAAGATAATGAGTGATGAAATGGAAGCTCATACATTCTTTTTCATGGATAAAAGAGTGGAGGATGAAGAGGACAAAAAACTAGTTCACCTCACCTAGTCTAGCTTTCCTATGTGCCTTAAAACACTGAAAAAGCAGGAAATAAAGCAGAAAAAGCAGATAGGCACCTAGGAGGCCAGGAATAAATTAGATTTGATTCCTAAGGCTTTCCCAAGCGCTACATGAGTCAAATATGGCAAGTTTGACCTCTATGGATAGGCAAATAGCAACATGCACAAGGTGGGACACATGAACTAGGCAAATAAGACAAAAATAAATGAATTAATGTCTAAGTGGGTAAACTATGGGTTAATTATTCTAACAAAATGTGCATTTTGGCCCATGCATAAATCAGGTCTTCTTCCGTGTATAGGGCTGGGTATACACAGAAAATACCATGATACTCGTGTACATACACAGTTGTTCTACAAATAGTCGTGTACATGGCCGCACATGTGATTTTCAAAGGAAAATATTGATGAAAATAAAAAATGTTTGTGTGGGATGGTGCTATAATGGAGAGAGCAGGAACATGGTGATGTTGAAGAGGTTGTGCAGGCTGATCTGATAAATCAACAAGCGTTGAGGACTTGTGGGTTATACAAATTTTGGCGCCTTAGAAGCTTGAGGGATAAACCAAGAATACTCTAGCTGCTAGTAGACTACTGGGATCTAGACTCTGAGTCCTTTTAGTTGGATGGGATTTCCATCAGCATCGAGGTTGAGAACATATATTTTATCACATGTTTGTCCTGGCGAGAGTAGGTTGTGAACCTCCGATCCCACGGGCCAGGAGGTGGGCTAACTATAGAGGAGTACATAGCTGTGTATTGCCTTCCTGATACAGAGAAGGTTGGGAGTCAAATCTTGACAAACAAAGTTCAAAACCTGGTGCTAAAAGCCATACTATTGGAATTGGGCAGGATCGCAGGTTTAGCGTTGCTCCACTAGGACTCAAGGCCAATGGTGTTCTATGCAGTAGAGTGCATGTGACCTATGATATATGACTAGAGTACCTCACTACTAAGCAACATGAAGAAACAACTCAGTGACTGCAAGATAGGAAGGGTATGAAACTTTGCGTTCGACATCATACTGAGTGCATTCTTTTTTGACAGGGTAATGGGGCTACGTTGGGACAATGTCATGCGGATACTAGGGGGGGAAGGGTGGCAAACCCCTATCCAACAGAATTATTCCTCTGGTGGTAGAGACAAATAATCACCATAGATGACTACCCCTATGCAAGGATAGACTTCCATGGAGATGCGGATATTTCCCTATCACCAGAATCATCATATGGAGACATAGTTAACGAACTTCAACTCACTTTAATTTTTTGAGTTATCAACTTTTTTGTAGTTTTGATATATGGAATGAAAAGACATGTTTTTTGTGTGACAACACATAATGAAACTCTGTCATGTACATGCAAATGTGGGATCAAAAAGGCTAGAAGGATTTCCTCGTCATCGACAAAAGGGAAAAGGCTATGAGATCATGGGTGTATATGTGGAGCGAACACTCCAGAGCATCAACACAAACTTATTTTGCTTGACATAGAGGCTTCCCATGGCGCAAGTTGAGGACTTTCTTGAGGCTGTGCAATTCCAGGTGGTTGGGGTACGATGAGCATGGGTTCAAATATTTCACCGGCTAGCTAGAGCAGTGGTGTGCTACCATGATCAGCACTCTCCTCCACCTTAGGATTAGAGACCTAGGTGTATATTTTGTATGATCGTGTAGTATATTTTGGTGGCTTGGAAGCCCCAATTTTGTATATAACACTTATGTATTATGACGTCACTTTTTTGGACTTAATGAAAAATATTTATGATGATCGATTATTTATTTTATTTACATGTATAAAATGTGTTTTTGAAATGCTTATGGTCTATGAAACAAATTCCAATCTAGTACATAGTTAGCATATGAATTAGCAACTTGATTAAAATTTATTGAAATGTGAATGTATATTATACTCTCAAATTTTTGTTCTAGCAATCTTACACGCAAGAATCTTCGTAACAATGTCAAATCCTTAACACAATACAAGCCATTAAGTTGAGAAACCACTAACTGTGAATCAATACGTACCTCAAGAGAAATAATACCATGTGAAATGGAATCACACAATAACTCAATCATGACACTATATTCAACAACATTGTTTGACAAAGGCCATAAACATACGCCTGCTGAAGGCAACAACTGACCCGTAGGAGTATAGATCACCCAAGAATATGAAGCTGATTTTTGAGTGTGGTGGCTAGCACCATCAATGAATCCTATATAAACAGAATATCCCATAAACATATTCTATAACAAATGAAATCTAATCAAGAAACCTGATCACCATAAGAATACCTAACTATGTAATGAAAAAATGTACAATAATATACAAAAAGTCATCCCTGGCTAAAGATCATGTATAGTGCTTTTTAAGATAGAGCCCATTTCTAGGCTACACCAAGGCTGTCCCTTCATAATCCACCAACTCATAGGAGCCTTTCTGTAAGACACGCTTAACCACGTAAGGAGCATGCCACATCAGATTGAAATTTCCTGCCCCCAAGGGTTCCTTAGCTTGATTCCACAAAAGGACCAAGTCACCTTCACTAAACCTCCTAGGAAGGATATACTTATCATACTAGACTTTAATGTGACACTTGTTAACCTCAGGATCCACTAAAGCATATTGACGCTGCTCATCAAGCTGCTTCAAGTGGACCAAACATTCTTCCAATACGGAAGTCTCTGGTAAAAGCTCCACAACTAGCTTCAAAGAAGCGAGTTTGCATTCAACAGGTAATACTGACTCCACCCCATGCACAAGCTAATAGGTAGAAAAACCAGTGGTAGTCTTAACCGCACTTCTATAGGCCCACAAATTAGGATACAACATGATATGCAAATTATTATTTCCCTATGCAATGGTTCGTTGGAGAATGGACTTAAGTGACTTGTTCACTGCTTCAACCTATCCATTTTCTTGGGGATAATAAGAAGAGGAATGCTCTTTCTTATACCCTAAATTCGAAGACAAATCTTCCATCATTTTGTTTTGAAATTTCCTTCCATGGTCAGTGAAAATCTCCCTCGGAATGCCAAATCGGGTGATAGTCTAGTTAAATACGAAATGCACAGTTGTTTCACCATAGGATTTAATAGTGGCCATATCCTCTACCCATTTCATGAAATAATCAACAGCCACAATAATATGATGGTGCCCCACAACCGAGGCTAGGTTACAATCCATAAATTCAACCCCCCACTTGGTGAAGGGATTGGAGGTGATAATAGGATGCAAAGGGGCCGAATACACATTCATATTACGTGCAAACACCTGGCAAGGGTGGCACCTCTTGACCGCATTAACGCAATCTTTAAAGATGGATGGCCAAAAATAACCTGCTCGCAAAATTTTTTGAGCTGTAGAAAGCCTAGATAAATGACCACCACACGCCCCTCCATGGGAATCATTAAGCATGACCTCAACCTCCTCATGAGTTAAGTAATGAAGTAAAATGGAATCAAACCCATGGTGGTATAAAGTATCATCCACTATGAGGTATTTATTCGTTACGTGACGTAGTCGTCGATGCTCATCTCATGAGAGGTGAGTAGGAACCTTCAATATTTGCAAATAAAAAATAATATCGACATACTAAGGTTCCGTGGTTGATATGAGAAATATATGCTCATCAATAAGAGAATCCTCATGAACCTCTTCTTCATCCAAATTTGGAAAATCTGATATGAGCCCAGCAAAAATTAATGATTTCTTCAACTTTGCCGAAACAAACTTGACATCAAAATCCTGCAATATCACAATCCATTTATTATACTTTCCCCCAATCATCCTTCTAGTGAGGATGAATTGAAATGGATTGATGTGAGCTACGGCCAAAGTTTGGAGAAGGAGGATGTAATGCCTCAAACGCTGAACCGCATGGATAGTGGCTAAGGCTAGCTTCTCAACATGGGTATAATGAAGATCCACATAAATAATGTTTCAGCTAAGATAGTATATGACATGCTCATGGAGCTCCTCATCCTCTTGAACCAATACCATACCAACCATCTCTTGAGACGCGACCACATAAATAAAAAATTCATGGCTACAATATGGTGGACTAAGCACGGGGGCCGATTACAAGGATTTCTTAAGAGCATCAAAAGACTCCTGAGCTCGCTCATCCTAGTAAAAAGGGGTGTCTTTCTTCAACAAATGCATGAAGCCTTTAGTCAATTTGGAAAAATTTACTATGAACCTTTGCAAGAAGTTCACCATACCTTGTACACATTGAAAATGTTGAATGTTATGTGGGGGGGACAATTGAAGTATTGCCTCAACCTTCAAGGAATCGACTCTAATACCTCCTTGGACAAGATGAATCCTGGTAAATGACCAACCTTCACAGAAAAGATGCACTTGTGAGGATTTAACTGAATTGTATAATGCCTCCATCTTTCGAAAACCAATCACAAATGATAAGGATGACACACTCTCAAGGGACAGTGAGTAGCTAGATCATCCAAATACACTTCAATAATCTTTTTGATATCATGAAATTCGAAGGTCATGGCCCATTGAAATGTAGCTCTAGTGTTTTTAAGGCCAAAGGGCATCTTCCAATATGCAAAAGTTCTCCAAGGAAAAATAAATGCAGTCTTATGTTGGTCCTTGGGTTTAATATGTATTTGATTATATCCGGAAATGCCATCCATAAAAGAAAAAACCTCACTTCCCGCACACTCATCCAAAATTTGATCAATAAATGGTGTAGGGAAATTATCTTTAGGACAGGCTCGATTTAAATCATGAAAATCAGTGCATATTTGGATCGCTCCCTGCTTCTTATCCACCAGAATGGGATTTGAAACCAACTCCATTAAGGGAATGGGATAGATAAAACCATATTTGAGAAGTTTATCTATCTTTTCTTTAATAGCGGGTTGTTTCCTAGGATTCATAGCACGAAAATGTTGCCGAACCGGTTTTGTATTCGGATAGGTTTTTATTTCATGTTAGATAATCAGAGGGTCTATTCCCAACATTTCCTCATACGACCAAGAAAAAAAATCATGAAATTCCTTAAAATGCTCGATGTACTCTTGAATATCATCGAGGGAACAATCCGCCCTAATGTAAACATTCTCAATCTTACCAGGACCACGATAAATGTTGATAAGTATCATTGGTGACAGGTTATCCATGTTCCCTTCATCAATCGGACTAGGAGAGCTTAATGGGACCACGGGGGTACCAAATTTCTCACTTAGAATCGGCCTAAAGTCATCACACTCTAAACGATCAAGCTTAGGGAGGAAATATGATCTATGGTGTAGCTCTCCCGAAGGTTGTTCTATCCTAGACATAGCCTCAAGAATAGATTCATCAGATGAAAAAACATCATTAAGGAAGTCTTGAGAGTGAGATGACTCTACTTCCCAAAGGTCCTCCTCCTCCATCCGCAAAGAGGAAGGACTAGGATCTACAACATGATCAATATTAGCCTGATACACCACAAATGTTTTAGGAAATGACACATATATCTCGATAGGTATAGAATTATCACTCGAAGTAATCGGTGAAGGAATAATCCAAGGATCCTCCAAATGAGAGGTGCGAAAAGAGGCCAAATTCAATGAGGTCGAATCCCTACCAAAACTAGACCCAATTGTAAAAATGGGTACAGGACAACTATAAGGTTCCCGTGAGAGAAGGATACATACCCACACCCACATTCTTAGTTGTCGGCTAAGAATGATCGATAATCGAGATAGAAGCTCCCGATGATTCTTTCACACTCAGATTCTAGAAATATTTTTGATCAATAGTAACAATATTCCCATCCAACAAAAAAAAAAACACTTGGAATAGGGAAGATGCTACATCTTGGATATTGTACATCCAGTTCCTACCCAACAAAATATTGTAGTCAAGGGGCGCATCAACCACCTTGACCTTGATCACAATAATCTCCCCCCTAATTGGACCTCTAGGGAAGGAAGTATACCATGCTGCCTAAATGATCTTCCATGAAAAGAAGTCAACATGTTCACAGATTTAGACAACGTGGGAGAACCTAACCCCTTCCAACAAGCCAAAGCCATCATGGAAGTGGCAGCGCATTCATCAATCACAGTGCGCATGATGGTGTTGTTGAAACACTCTATGTGAATTAGAAGAGACACATAGTAAGGAAAGTGAGGATGGATTCCATGAGTTTCAAATTTGATCACGGAAGGAAAGCTAACATCACCAAATCCAAGAGCAGAAAATAAGGCCTTTCTCCACGAAGGACAAGTCTGAAGTACTTCTAATGCAGACATCGCACAAGGATTCTGGCCCAAATCCTTGACAATTGAATAGTTTTGTGCGGCTCGAGCATTAGGATTTTTCCCCGAGCGCTTCAAGACTCCCTTAGGAATGTTAGGAGGAACTTCAAGATTATCCGTAGGATTTTCAATTTGCAAAGAGCTCTTAGGTGGAGTAGGTTATTTCCCGAGTTCTGGTTGTGATGAACCATAGTATTTCTCATGCGTCACAACACTAGTAGCTTTCACCATGTTGATGCAACTATGGCCACTAGCTAAATCCGACGTATTTGAAGTTCCACTAGAAGCACAACCAGGATCCACAGTCCTGGAGTTCATATTTTGATTATTTGGTAAAGGATTTGTAAACACAACTAGGCCCTATGCTATGAACTTCGTAGCATATTCGATACGAGGGAAAAAGTTAGTGAGGTGGTCATCCCCGTACAACTTGCAAGGAAATTTTACCTTCCGCTTGGACTTGTTGTGCCCCCCAACATTATTATTGTTATTTTTCTTGTCATTAGTCTCATTATCATTTTTATTCCCACCCTTTTTATTATTATTTCCTTTCTTTTTATTCCTTCTAGGTTGTCAATTACCTTTTAGGTTCGATGATTGTATGAAAAGTACATTTGCGGACTAGGTAGGAAGGGACGAAGTCATAGGTTGCCCCGACGCAGATTGGTTAAGTGATAACTGGATCACTTGTTTCGTAACCGAATCGACAGGTTTGGTACTTATAGAGCAAGCAATACCATCGGCATGTGTCCTAGCTTTGAACTTGGTGGCAAAATTGGAACACATAGAATTAGGTATGATCTCATAAAGGAGCCTAGACTGAGCATAAATTAGGTCCAATTGTTGGGCCCTAAAAATAGCTTGGTCCTCATTTTTCACTTAAGATGTGGAAACATCCTTCGCAATATAGGGTAACAATGACTTGAGGAACCACTCTACAAGAAACTCTGCTGGTATAAAGGATTAACCATCCTCTTCCATCTACGCCACTCTTTAATATGATCCAAAATATGGGTGGCTTTCTCTTGCTGAAATGTCGACAAGAGTTCGGTACCAGTGTCATAACACACGGGTTGCTGGAAGTGGTTAAGAAAAGTCATAGAAAGGTCATGAAATGGATAATATGTGCCCCCAGGTAACTCTATATACAATTTCATGGCAGGACCCATGAGGGTGCATTGAAATAGTCTCAAATGAACATTATCATCGTTTAAGGAATTCGAAGAGCACCAAAGATGAAAGGTCGTAACATGCTCACTAGGATATTCACCAGAATTACCTTCAAATTTTGGAATGTCTGAAGGAAGTTTGGTAGGAAATTCTAGCCATGCCGGGTCATGAGGTATAGGATTGTTTGTCAATATCAACAGATCAGGTAGATTCAAATTTGCTAGGAAAGGGAGCCTAGGTTGATCCGGTTGGTTCCATGCTCCGTGATAGGACTGGTTCGCATAAGGATGACTGCTATATACACCATGGTCTTAGCTGGTGGGATAATAACCTCCTCCCATTTTACCCATATGGGGTTTCATTTAAGGATTGTGATTTGGAGTACCTTGAGGCTGGGGTTCTACAAAGGAATAATTAGGTGACTGATATGTGGGTTGATACTCGGACCCATAAGGTGTGTAGGTTTTCCCGAAAGATGGTCCATAAGAAGGTCCATAATAGGTTCCATAAACTAAACCATGCGATGGTCCATGGGAAGATACATGTCCAGTTGACACACAAGGAAACACGTGGCCCTATGACACTATGATGTTAGTGGAAGTATAATAGACATGGATAGTAGTAGAACTCCAACCAGAAGGCCCACTAGATTTAGGAAGGGGATGCATGGTCAAAAAATCATTTGAAGGGATTGGTGCTGAAGACAATGGAATATGTGATAGAATATAACTTGTGCCCCAAATATTCACATGTCTAGGTTTTGGACCCTGAATAGGAACACTAGTGCTAGGCATAGGCCTATTGTGTGAAGGAACCTCCACCGCAGGGATGGAAGGTGTAATGTGACTAGAACTACCAAATCTCTCCACCTGGAAAGGAATGGAAGTGCCCCTAGGAACAGCAATAGGGTCAACACCCAATTCGTCATGATGTTCCAGACCAGTCTCAGAAATATTAGGCATGTCATACCTAATAGTTCTAGTGTTAGCGAATGCATGGTGAGTCTCATTGCCTAGAAGCTAATACTAGCGATTAGGGTGTGTGGAATCTGTGAATTGTGAAAAATATTCATGTGACGGTCCATTCGAATGACGAATAGACCCTATCAAAGTCCCATATGTGCTCAAAGGTTCTTCTTCACATACATGATGAGGAATATCAGGGATCTCCGTAATCTTAGAATCATGATCACCCATAGTGTGTGAATCAAAGTGAGAATGAGTCTGCTTGGGATGTCTGGTTCTCTCTCCCAAAAGAGGAGGAGACGTGGAAGGAGGAATTCATGTTAAACGATGAGAATGGCAAGGTGCCATACTTGAATCCACAATAACTCAATAAGAAGAAAATACTCGATCTAGCTATGCAACCCTAAGAAATCTAGCATCCATAGAGCATACACCTAAGAAAATCGAAAGCCAAATCGCAAACAAACCAAGGGTAGGATAAGTGAGCTCCTGAATGAAGAAGGTATGTCTCGCCTAGGAGAGGCTTGAGAATCCCATACACAATAAGTAGAGGTTTGTAACCAATTATAGTGTCCCTCAGCTTCAACACATATAGAGATTGTGATGTTCGACCCCTACATGGCCATGACACCTACATAATAACATATTTAAATACCCCCTCGATAACCTAGGTAAGGAAACTAAGGTCACCTCAAAATAACCAATTCTAAAATAGACAGTCGCTAGCGGGATCAACCGTATGGGAAGGGTATCAAATATCAAATTCTAAAAGCACAAATGGTACCCCAAGGGTGCACCAATCAATACCTCAAAGGCACCCAAATACGAATACAGTCCTAGAAATATCTCCGATGCCCATAGGAAGTGACCAAGGGTCATCCCAATCACAATTGCATGCATTGCCTCATGCTTAAATCCCATGTAATAGGAGCATCCTGAGAAACAATAATTTAATCAAGGGTTTCACGCTCTCACCTGGACAGACACCTACTTGTTTTGTTTAGTGGTCTTGGAGAATTGACTCATAATGAACTATTCCAAGACCCTAAAACCTATTCTTGTCGATGCACCCTATAAAAGAAAAGAGTGTAATTCATTTTATTAAGAGTTGATTTAAGTTGGCTGTGATTACTCAAAGGGTAAATGGTCATGAAACTAATGAAGTTATGACTCAGAAGTGAAGTAAATATGCACACCTAACAAGTAATTCCAAGTGCAATGTGTAGAATGAAGAACATGGTATGACACTACATGAGGTGCAAGATTTTTCCTTCAAATGTAAGTGCAACCATTCATATATGAAAATATAAATATAATAACAGTAAGAAAACCTATTTCAAGTACCGTGCCAATGATAAATTAGTATATTCAATATTAGAACAAAGTTACATCTTCGAGCATTTCCAGGTTTTATTAAAAGAATAGTAAATAATTTCTTTTAAGAAAGATTAAGAATACTATTAATAAGTTTGTGATACTTTTTATGTTTTTAATGGCTTACCTTGTATTATTCCTTAAAAATATTCAAATTATTTTATCGAGTGCAAAAATATATCATAAATTAAGTCATATGGAACAGCAAGCAACCAAGGTATAGTGGCTCCAAAATCTGGTTGAGTTACAATAGGATTACTAGGTTCAACTAGTCTACACTAACAATTGATCAAATATGTTGAGCAAAAGGATCTAAAATTCAAACTAATAAAAGTTATATGAGACCCAAATGTTTGTAACAGCATCCCACTTATAGCCAATTATAAGGAAAACAAACCAATTATACAAATAAAATACACAATAACAACTTTCGCCAGTGATACAATATAGGAAACTGTGAATTTTACTAGTTTACCAATTTAGGAGTTTGCGAGTTGTAGGGTCTTCTGAGTATCAAATGGATGGGATAGAGGTGTCATAACATGAATATCATCCTGAAAATAAAATTCTAAAATATATAAAGTATAATCTGAATGGATTTTTAAGGATTCAGATGAAGACAAGTCAGAAACTAGTGATAAAAAACTAGTATTGAGAGGAGATGGCTCTGGGAGACTAATATGTATTTTTTCAAGGGGAGGAAAATATATTTATGATTATGATATATCAGAATGAGTATCAAAATAATATATATAAAAAACATACTTTATTTTAGCAACCAAATCATGAGAATCATTACCTTCGAATTGCATAGTGTTACAGTGCCCCTGGGAATTAACAATTTTTCCCTTCTTGCAAAATATGGCACATCAATGTTGTTTCTTTCGAGCAACTAATTCATGATGCCCATTTTATTTTTAAAGAAATATTTTTCATTGTGATAATATTTTCTGCAATAGGTACATTTATATCTTCCTTTCTTGTTTCCCTTCTTCTTGAAATTTGAGCCTTCATCAGTAGAGTTAGAACCTTCATCTTCGGAGTCTGACTTTGTCTCTTTCTCCTTCACATTTATCTTTCCTTTGTGTTATGGAGCAAAAATTCCTATGGATTGGGGTGTACCACACCAGACATATTTGACACTAGAAATAAATCTTTCCCAATATGCAAGAGAAAACAAACATCTAACACTAAGGGATATCGAATCATACCTTATTCTAGACGATTGAAGTAGATCCCTGTTGAGCTTTCCAATTCATGCTTTTTTTATCAATTCGCTCTCAACAACAAAAAAGAAGAAAAGCATGCTCTATAATAGTGTGTTAGACCTACTCTAGCATATATATTCAACAATGCATAAACAATTAAACACATCCATGGATTCAATATTCATATTCAATTACACATAATTGGACAAGAAAAGATATTTCTAGTAATAAAATCAGAGATTACAATAGTAACAACCTCTGTCAGCATGTCTACGAATAGGAGAAACTGAGTCCTCCACCTAGGGCTCCACCACCTCAATCCTCCATCTCTTGATGGCAATATTACAAGCAAAGGCAATCTTGGGAAGAACACAAAGTTCCCCAAAGGGACAAAGGGATGCAAACTCGAGTACAAGCAAACTGAGGCAACAATGGACTATAGTTTCTTTTCTATTCAATTTCTCCTCTTCAATGTATCCAAGGGGTTCCTTATACAGCACCCCAAAAATGGAATGGAGGGTCGAATCCGAGAATTCTCAAGGAATTTGGAAGGCCAAGAGTCAGGATCTTCGGAATCATATGAGGAAAATTCCAAAAATGTTTGGACTTATGCACACATCCCGATGTATGCGGGTTTGAGGTCAAAATTCGCATGTACACACGAGTATAGGTTTAAAATTTGTGTACAACAATAAACAGGGGGTTTTTAGGGATGATATTGTAACATCAAAGGATAATATAATTCCATGGGGTCTAAAGAGTTTACATAGGGACATGGAAGGCCATCAATATGTGATCAACCATGTGTGGTAAAATCAACTATAACACTTTGGACTTGAGATTCTTGCTTCCAAGAGAAGAAAGCACACGAACCTTTGAGGTTTTGAGAGTCCCAATTTGAATCAACTTGATCCTATCTTGTGTGAGAGAATATATGAATTAATCCAAGGATGTCATCCTCCAATTTCGAACTGCAAGCTTACTAGCAAAGAATGCTGAAAAAAAATTGAGTATTCTGGACCCAACTTTGATAGAATGGAGAGGATTAACTTATCTTCTTCCTTCATAATCCCACACTGTTGTGTTGTTGGTGAGAGAAATGCATACTTGCACAAAACTATAAAAACAATTTTTGTTTACCCTGACTAGGTTCTGATACCATATTATATTCTGGCAGGCATATCTTGGGCCAAAATAGACTTAACATAAATTGCACAAGAGAAATAAAGAGAATAATAATTGATGAACAATATGAGAAATATTCCATTTTCTATATTCAGTAATACAATGGTGTTACAATAAATAGAATTCCAATCATGTGGATATCTACCAAATAAACCTGATTGAATAGTTAACTAAGAGTGTTCAAATCACTGCATGTGAGAAACTAGTCTAACTCCACTTGTCTAATTCAGATAATAATCAGTTAAAACCAGTTAAACTAGTTAAACTGATGATGTAGGTGAGAAAAGGTGTCTAACCTCATGCAGCCATGCAAAACTGGTGCTAACTGAATTAAAATACATATGACTAAATTTAACTGGGGATTAACTTATCATAACTACTTACCTACCACAACCAACTGATGGAGGTTGCTGGTGGCACTCATAGTGGCTCCTAAAAGGTAGCGATCGATATGAGAGGCACATCAGCTCATGCATGCACATGCAGTAAGTGGTAGATAACCTATATGTGTGTTCCCCACACTCTAGTGCAGTAATTAAGTTCCCCTCAATTAGAAAAAATAATCTAATAGACTTTATGTGGTCAAATGAGACAAAGGGAGGATTTATAATAATCCTAACACTACAACAATGAAAAGATATTTAGGATTTTTATGTTAAGTATTGGGATATCTTTTGGGAATCCTAAAGGTAACTTTATACCAGGTTCATAGAACCATGATATGATACCATTTTAATGAACATAAGGAATCAATTAGTTCCACTAACTCTATATGATAAAAATTCAGACAACTAGTTGATAGGTGGGAAAATTTACCAAGTAAAAGTAAGAATTGTAATAGGGTTTGTAGGAGAAACCAAAAGACAATATAGGAGACTGAATTATCATATACCTGGTAACCTATATTTTGGTCGCTTTTAAGTTTCTAGCATCATCTAGGATGAATACTACTACCAAGATTCTAGGAGTCCCAACCGGTGCAAACTAAGAATTAACAATCAACTCCAAGCAACCGAAGGATAAGGAATGATTATTAATGTTATATGTACATGTTTATTATTATAACATAAATTTATTCAGGTTTAAAATAGGTTTTTATATTCACAAAAAAATCTAATTATTGCACTATGAAAACTAGTCATTGGGACTAAGCAACTAGTCAAACTTTAATGAATTCCAAATGTATAAAAAGTCTTACTAAAATTAAGTTTCAAACAATTGATGTATTAATTATCATGATAATTAAATATCAGAGCATAAAATAATTTAAATGGACATGTTTAAATACACTAATTGCTTCGAATTGGAAAACTAGTCATTTCTGCATACAGATCTAGGCAGGGTGTAAACATTTATTATGAAACTCTGTCAAAACATATAAAAAAGATATATAATTTTCAGATAAAATACATAATATAATAATAGGTCCATGAGAGACTAAATATTTCTCACAAGAATCCCATAGGTAACCTATGATAGAAAAACTCCCAAAAGTATGGCTCCAGATCTATGAAACCAAGGAGAATCGAACCCTGAACCTTCCAAACTATGTGAGTGACCTGAAAGTGATATGAAACTGATATTAACAATAAATTTTACATAATTACATGAACCATATCATATTTCATTGAAATTCCCATTACATTAAAAAATTTCTAGAACATCATAAAAATGAGAGAAGGAGAGAAGAAGAATCAATGTCAATGATAGGAGGCCTCCAAGATATTTTCGATGATATGATAATGTAATGAAAGAGATTTCAACATAATCAAACAATATTTTTCAATTTATTCCATTACTTTAGAGACCCAAACACAAAAATCATTGGATAAGGGGGAAACCACCCAAAGCTCTAGTTGAGGCACACCACTCAACTACTGAGAGAAACTTTCAAACTCCAAAACACAAATGATCAAAATTTGGAAGAGGGGTGAGCTCTCCTTCCTATATAGGAAATTTGGATTCATTCCCTATCCACCTTGAATAACTCACCCTCATGGACGAAAGGAGAAACTTGCCAACTTGCTTGCTTTTTCCCTGACCTGTATTTTCAACCTTCTTGGAAACTGCACCCTATTTTCTTTTTTCAGACTTGCCTTAATATTATTTAGAAACTTCACCCTCCTACCTTTGACTGAATTTACTTTTTTTTGTTTTATAAACTTCATATCCAATTTTTTTTTGCTTTTTGGCCCTAAAATCGTTTTCTGCAGTTTCGTCCTTTGTCCTTGCTTTTCTCTTCTGACTCAATTGGCAGGCTCCATCTTTTTCGCTTGAGTGCTTTTGGAATTTTTTTTATTTTCTTGAGTGTTTCCATTTATGAATTATTAGCCATGGTCCACTTGGACCCATGCGCCCTCCTTATCCCCTAAGCATAACATAATAACAAAATTTATTAAAATATCATCATCGTTGATAAAATTAGAACTTGCATCTAGTCTATTTGTACATTAATGTTTCTTTATTTACAAAATACCCCTCCTAGGTTAGAATCAGTAGGGGTGTAGGACAGAAAACACCATGTTCACTTGGGAGGTACATTACAAATTCCTTGGAAAATTATATAATATCATAAAACATATACAATTCATGCATACAGGGTAGAAAAACAAAAAATATATCCATGAATTTAAATTCAAGTAAGAAACTGAGATGTAATTTTTTATAGATAAAAATTACAAAAGAATGGATAAACAGATCATGAATGGTACTTATTTATCAGCAGACAACCATGTTCCTTCACAATCTTGTCAAACATAATCCATGCTACCATCCCTTATAGCTTCATCATCTTTGCATTTTGTCCCTTAAAAATATACACCACTTGATAGATATGCATAGTCCACTTCATATCTGTTACTATTTCTTAGTCCCTTTGGATGGCATGTCAAAAATACATACGAATATTTCTCTATATTATCTTGTACATAAAATACTTGTTTTCTTGTGATGCTACACTAAATGGATCATCTTGCACTATGTTCATACTTAAGCATCTCTTCAAATTCACCATGGTGAAATGAATTTCATCAAATTTCATACCATAATTATTGTGTACATCTATCTAGTAATATTTGAACAATGAAAGCACACAATAGTAGTCCAATATGATTATTTATTGCATCACTTCAAAATATGTTTTCATGCAATGTATAAGATTTTTTGTCCTTTGCACTTGATCTCAATAATATTTGTGCATTTATGTACACACCACTATTTTGGGTGCCCCTAACATTCTATATGTTTTTAATATGAAATATACACTCATTGATTAAGCAGCCATCATACTTAGTTTCATATTTCCTTGGGCCATGTTCCAACCATTTAAGGGTATCATAAATGGGTGAATCCGTGGACCTGGGTAACACTTTTTGGCAAGCGCATTTCGGTAAAAATAGAAAAACATACCTCGGTCGAGGGTTTAACAAGCCCTCGACTGAGGTCCTAATATCTCGATCGAGGTTTTATCAAGCCCTCGACCGAGGTTTTTTTCAGCCCTCGATCGAGGTATTTCCTAACCCTCAGTCGAGGTATTAATACCTCGACCGAGGGTTAAGAAATACCTCGGTCGAGGTCGGTTTTAGTTAAATTGATTTTTTTTGTTAATTTGTTATATATATATAAATTATGTCAACCGGTAGTGTTTATGCTATCGGTTTAATTTTGAAATATGTCCCGGGCAAGCCGAAATGCTGCCCGATTTTTTTCAATTCTCCGTGAATTCATGGAGGATTGAAAAAAATCCATAAAACAC
>LPNX010382369.1:0-16886 GCA_001517045.1 Pseudotsuga menziesii
AGGATTTGATATTCATTCACCAGAAAATCTCTTATACAAAAATATCACGCAGTTTGGACTCACAACGTGTTCCTCTTCAAAATCGTGATTCCTACTTCATTATCTTGCAATAGATTTATACAAATTCTAAATCGAACTGAAATTGCTATAAAACTGCATCTAATTAAATGCTAGAGCTAATCGAGATCATCTTCAGGATCGTGGAGTTCCACAAGATCAGGATTGTCCCTTGTTTTGTGTTGAATGCAGAACGGTGGCCACATTTGACTCTGCTTGACTCGACATCTGCACATGCCACTTCATCTGACTGTTAGATGTTCATCCATCTGTGGACATTAAGGATCCATTCTTGATCTTCCATTTCCCTCCTAGCTGTCCTGTAATTACTCAACCTTGGAGGAAATGCGGGAAGTTAGTACATCCCGTAGTCTAAGTAAAAATCCTAGTTAAAATGCCTAAAAAATTACAAAACTCAATTTATTAATAAGCAAATGACATAATACCTCTTTAACCATGGTTTATAGATGGACTTTAAAGCTTTCTACTCAAAATGGAGGTTTTATGAAGGAAATGAGGGTTATATAAGAGGCAAAAAGGGGTCAAAAACAGTGCGCAACAACTTGGTCCATCGCTGGTGAAAGTCTGGAATATGAACTTCGCTGCTTCTGTCACAGGATTAGCACGAGGGTTTCGTTTCTTCAAGGTGCAGTTCTTCGAACTGGTTCAGTCTCCTCCTCGGTTCCAGACTCCTTATTTGCAAGTAATAGTCTTACCCTGCTCTTATCTCTTCACTAATTACTTGTTACAGTTTTAATACAAGGGTTACAACTTCTAACTATTGCATGCGGTCTTGTTCTTGTAGATTACAGTTACGACTTCCAGTTTGAAGGAAACTTCTCCCGCGTTGGTGAACTTCATGGCCATAACGGGTAAGCCTCGATTTGTCATGGCATCTCCCTGCTTGCAATGGTTATTGGAAGGACTTATAGTTTGAAGGGAAGCATGTCTTCGGTTCTTTCAATGTTTAAATGCTTAGTTTTTATTATTACTTAGTTTTGTTTTTAAAAACCCTTGTGTGTTGTTGGGTAGCTCCGGCTCTTAAGTCGTGACTTGTATGTAGTTTCTTCGATTTGTAAAAGTGATTACATCCTTACGGCTTGATAATATCATACTCTGGTTTCACGATAAAAGGGTTTTTCTTCTACTTATGGATTTTAAATGAATCTTGTTTCGATTACTCTGTTTTATTCTAAACGATCTTTTAAATGATAATACTGTAAAAAAATAGGTTTTTCTCTTGCAACTGTCAGTGAAATAATTTACTGTTAATGATAACATTTATAAATAAATAGTGTTAATATGAAGACTATGGAATAGTCATAATATAAATTTATAAATTTTATATTATCAGTCCGAAATATAATGGTTAGGGTTTAATGGTAAAGAAACCCTTATCTAACTGTATTCTTAAATAAATTATTATCTGGGCACTGTTTCCTGTTTGCTTCAGTTTCGCTATTACAGGTATATTGTTGTTTTATTATCCTGTTAAATGAAGTATTTAATTTAAAAAGGTTTATAAATACATTGTAAAGTTTTAAAGATAAGACTGTAATCAGTCTAATGCACAGTTTAAAGTTTTCTTATTATTTTAAATCTCAGTTAGCAATGTAACTGGATGTAGATTAACTTGTATTTGAATAGGTTAGTCGAAAGGGTTTCAACCCTTAGTTTTCACAGGTAATAACCTGTCTGCTTTTTTAAGGTTTTAAAAAAGCACAGATGTATATCATTCTTAGTTATTTCGTTTGTTATTTATAAATGCATTTATTTTTATTTACCACTCTGTAGTTTGTAATTATTTAGAGCTCTGCAGAGAAAAGAATGTTAACTCTGAACTCTATTTATTTTACATAATAAAGGGTTTATAAATGAACCCTAATCTGGTTTTTAATAAGTAATGGTTTAAGATTAAGTTGATATTTTCCAGAATTGTTTAGTTATCAACTTGTATACATATTTTCT
Organism: Pseudotsuga menziesii; assembly: GCA_001517045.1. NCBI lineage: Eukaryota > Viridiplantae > Streptophyta > Pinopsida > Pinales > Pinaceae > Pseudotsuga > Pseudotsuga menziesii. The sequence goes on from LPNX010382369.1 coordinate 2,026, forward strand.
TGAATAATAGTTATTATTTTCTGTAAACATATAATTCTTAACAATATACTAATACTGTGGTACTAAAGTATTTTACTTATTTCTTTCACCTGTATTTTCATCTAGATAGTCTAATTTAAACAGTAAATAAGAATAAACTATAACACTACTTTTCATTGTACTGTAAACATTGAAATACAGTCTATTTTCATTTACATACAAATGCAGAATTCACATTTACTATTCTCATTCCATTACAAGGATTATTTCACAAAACAAACTAACTGTGCTAGAGTACGACCTGTAACCAGGTGTGGAAAAACACAGCTTAGAATTTTAAATCCTTTCTATTTCATTATTTTCCTAAATCATTTTCATTTCTATTAACAGTCTAATAAGAATACTACTCAGCAATTTATAAACTCAGAACTAAATACATTCATGTAACATCTAAACTAAGATTTATTTAACTACGACAGTAAAATAAAATAACACAGAACCTCTTGAGGACAAGACGACAACAGCTTTAGGAGGCCGTTCCTCCATACCAATCTCCTGGATAGCGCTCAAACAACGCTTCCTCAGGACCCCCGATCATGTTCCTGGTCTTCTTGGCTGAGAACTGGGTGGAGTATGCAACTACATAATCCCTTTGTCACTTGACTAGTTCAATACCTCAATAACAACAATCTACTCTTAGCAGTATGATCTTCAGCTTAAAAGCTGCAACAAGATCAATCAGCAGTTATCCCCTCAAACACTTTCCAATTTCCCTTCCATTGAATTTCTCTGAAGTAAATTCATTCACCCTGAATGATCACTTCTCTAGAATGGTTTGAGGATGCTGCCACATGTCAGTTTTCTCTCCACCCAATATCCTCCACCAATTTGACCAGTAAACACTCTTTTAACAGCTCTCCTAAGCTGTTGTCTCCTCATTTATTTATTTATAAATAAAATATTCAGAATTCACATTAAATATCCTTGACCCCACTTGTCATTAATTGCAACTTAGCATAAAATTTAACATAATGTTCCTCTAATAATATAAAATTGTTTTTTTTTGCAAAATTGGGGCATGTGACAAACATAGAGTTGTGAGCAACCATCACTAGGTACTCTTTCATAGTTCAATGATCCATCAATATATTCTCTTTGATTTTCACAACCCCCATCAGTAAGGATTGTGTGCTTGTATTCACTTTCCTCTTTATGTTATTTTCTGCAATCACCTTGAGGTAATTCAAGATCCACTTCATGATTCTCTGTTTCTTTCTGTAACGGTGCATATATGCTCTTTTCATCCTTTTTAGACTGAAATTTCTTCCACACATTCGACATGATGTCTGCAGAAGTGTTTATAACTTCCTCATTTATATGGCAGAATAAATCTTTGCTCTTTTCACAAGTAGGTTGATTTTTCTTTAATGATTTCACATTTTCCTTCTTATGCCTAAATACATACTTGACAAGATATTCTTGGAAAGAATACCTTTCATTAATATCCCCTCTCAAAGTTGGATACTCCTGGAAGCATGCTTGAATATCTATGGTTGTAATTTCTTCTTTCGTTGGTCCGGGAGGAAGGAAAGTAGGCATAGTAGGTCTATTGTGAAGCCAAGACATGTCTGCAAAATTTTCTTCAATTTGTGGTATTAATGCACATGTTCCAATACCATGCTATGATACCACTTGTAATGTCCCTTTTTGAGAAATTTTATTAAAATGACCAATTTTTAACCTTTTTCCCTATTTCGACCTTTGACTAGTTTTGATGTCTAGGTCTCCAAATTGACCCAAATTCTCCCAAATATTATGAGAAGGTATATTACTAATGTTAATACTTGAATATGATGTTCACAGATGATTTATGACCCTCCAAATACTTCTGCAAACTTGTTTAATATTCTGGCCAAGGTAGGAGTTTTCACTAGCAAATTGGGGTTCCAATTCCCCCATAGTAAATGCTGAAAATGGCTTTCCAAATGCTCCCAAAAACACTAGAATTTATGAACATAGGCAGATAATGTTTAAGTGGAATTATTAAGGTCTCATGTGCATCATTATTCAGTTTATAAATGCGGTTATAACCCTCTCCCAAACAATTGCAAAATCACTGGTTTGACCCTTGGGGAAATGGCACCAAATCTTCTCCAAATGCAAATAAACTGAGTAAGATGACTTCAAATGCTTAATTTATGGATATGAAACTTGTAATACTCATCAATGGAAGTCAATTCATCATAAATATACTAGAGAAACATTATTTCATTCGAAATCATCAGCATTACAATGGAGTACATCAATATAGTGGGAAAATGGTCATTGTTTGCTCATTAATAATCACTTTTACATACAACAATTTGGCATTTGAACATGAGACTTTATGAAGAAGAAAATAGTGTATTAATATTATTACAATAAAAAATGGACCATGAGAAGCTCACCGAAAGACTACAATAGTTCACCCAAAGCACAATCCCTCCATGAGCAAGAATATGCAATAAAGACATGAAATGGTTGAGAGAATGTGCTGCACTAGAAGAAACTAAGATATTCCCTATAACTTATACTTGAAAATAAAAAATCCATTAAATCTCCATGAAATACCTAAATTGCCTCTCCAAACACCAACTTGGATGAGAATCTTTTACCCTCGAAATTGTCTAAGGCAAGAAACTAGTCATCCACTAGCTCTCTCTCTTCATAAATGCAAATTTCTCAAATGTTCAAAAGCCCATATCTTGGTTGATACCTGTATTTTATAAACATCCTTAGTCTTCTAAGGTTACCAATCCATCTACAAACTCAAGCCAATTTGAATTAGGGTGTGTGCTCAATATTTTCCATGTGTCCTCCCTTCCCTACCCTTCCATCTTCCCCCAATTCGAGCAGGGATCCATTAAGCTTCCCCAACTCACATGAGCGCCTTCTTGGATGCTATATTTAGGATTGGCATGTCATAATGGTCAGATGTCAGACTTCAGGTCTGCAATATGCCATAAATGTCATAGCATCTTCATTATTGGTGTCATAGATGTCATAGATGTTAGGGAATATAGCCCAAGTGTCTAAGAAGCTCCCATTTGACTCTTCCTCTCCCATGTAAGTTACATTTTCTTCCAAATTCAACCTATGATGCATATGGCCAAGTGTATTAGCGTTCTAACTCATCCAAGAACATTAGGCTTTCCATGGATTCGAAATTGCAAGAGGAGGATGCCATGTGGCACATAAATTCTAGCTTATGTGGGCCCCATAATATCCATGTGTCTCCATGCTCCATTTCCACTTCAAATTTCTCTTGTATTTATTTAGTTATCTCCATTATTAAATATTTATTCCATTCTAATGTCTGAACATCATTTATTAGCTCCTTTATTAAAATTCCAAATGTATCCATCCAACCTAGGAAACTAGTAGGATTGATGGAATTGTCCTGCTATGTAGTTATTTGAATGGGGACATTACATCGTAAATGGTTGGTCAACAAACATCCCAAAAATTTATTTTGGAGGCTTCGCCTCAGAAACCCTGCTGGCCCCTGGACACCCCAACCATGGGGGATGGTTCCCTTAGGCCCCCTACAGGGGGACGATGTCCCCTTGCACCCCCCTGTTGGGACCAGTTTACAGTAAAATTGGGGTACAAACACAATTGAACAATAACATATATGAATCAAGAAGATCGAGCTCCATAACCAAAACCATTCAGTCCTATTTATAAAAACCTTGGCTTTGATACCAATTTGTAACGTACTCAATCACTTCTTTCAATCATTGAGACCAAAGGGTACTCAAATTCCATATCATAATTTGTCTCTAGCACCCAATTTCATTTTTCATCATTTTCATTATCAAATTACAACAAGAAATATAACACATGGTCTCCCAAATTAACATATGCATACATTAACAATTTATAGGCAATTTGAGCAGGAAATCAATTGTAACATGCTAAGCAATTGCATACATCCAAGAAAACACAAAACAATAAATAATAAATATGTAAACATAGAATTAACCATGGCATTCATGTTCATAGTTAGAGACTTATATGTTAAATCAATTATTCTTTAACTGGCTCCATGTTAAGGGCATTCCTCCTAGCCATAGGCATTGTCAAGCCATATCTTACTTTAGCAGGCCACCCCAAAGCCGGGCCTATCATTCCATAAGAAATAAGTGTTTTCCCACAACTTATCCACGATTCATTATATCATGTGACCCACTGGTGTAGAAACCCCCTCCATAGTTGTCCCAATCCTCAATTCCCATTCCACATCAACTTGCACAATGCTAGGAACAAGCCCCCATTCTTTAAGCTAATAGCCCTTTGGTAACCTCCAGTTCCCTTCTAACACTCCAACATAGGTTGGACAGGAAGTCTCCAACTTGGTACTTTAGGGAACAAGATGTAGTCCATGTTCCTCTCATACACCAATCTATGCGAGTCAATGGCATGAATAGTTCATCTTTCACAATGGCATCTCGGTCCTCTATCACAGGTACTGAGGTATGGTAGTCCAAGGTGATGGAAAGGTAATGGTGAATTCAATTTGAATGGTGGGGAGGAATGAGGAACGAACCCCTCCCAATCTTGAAATCTCACTTGTATAAGCAAACTTTGGATTTCCATGTGGCCAATCCACATGGAACCACTTTTCCTCTCTTAAGGTATTCTTAAGATAATCATAATAATGATTTTAATGAAAGCATGACTTCTAATCATAGTTTAGGAACTCTGGGTTAGATGGCTAAGGCTAAGGATATAAGTTGAATCCCACTAGGGTCATTTCCCTTATCCCGTTATCACTTCCCCACTTGTGGATTCATAGCCCTCCATCTCTTCTTTGCCTTTCTTCCTTTGCATCCATTAGAGATTTTATATTAATATTGAAATGTACGTATTTACAATGTCTTGGTCGCCCTGGACCATTTTGTTTATGGATTCTAGTGTTTACATCAATAATATTCAAATTACATTACGAGGTCAAACTAGGGTGTTATAGAAGAGTTCATTAGAATCCAACCAAAGGATCAATTATCCCTTCTTGGACCCATTCTCGAGGCAATGAGGGTGAAAGAAGAAACTATACTTATGCAAGTTATAAGATTTATCAACCACATAAAGAAGATTTATTGTATGAAAGTAGATTACTAGAAACATGAGTTTATGCATAATCAACACCATCTAATTTATCAATTTTGCTTGTGTTTATATTAAAAATAGTGCTTTAATTAGAAGGATAAAAATTGTAAGTCATTCAAAAGTGTCCCTTACACCATATTTGAGAATATTATAGATAACACATTTAAGTTGGTCCTATCAACTTGCATGGGTATCCATCCAATGCTCAATGTGAATTACTTGATGCTCTACATACCATTGATGTTGGGCGGTGATGAGGAATATTTTTTCATGTTAACTCCTAAAGATCTTGTTACTAAATTTGGAATTAAATTGGAATAATATACAACTATATAGTGCAAAATGTAGGTAGCTAAAAAACAGGCCCTAAAACTTTATCAAATTAGACTTAAAGGATACTCACCCTAAGTGGGTACTTGTAATACACCTTTGACTAGTAGAATAATTGTCGAGGACCAACAAATAGTATGCATGGATATTTTATATCAAAAGACGTTCTAGATCAACTAAGTTCATCGTTGACGGAGTTGCACTAAAGAGAAGTGCACCCCATCAATTTCCTAATAAGGGGAACACAAATTTGGTTGTTAGATAACAAAGGAATAGATTGACAAACACTAGTAAGATTAAACGCATATTGTAGTGGTCAACTTTTAGAAAAGATAAAAGTGATAAAAAGTGTTGTTTTGTGGGAATACGCTATTCCAATTACACAATATTTACCATGCAACCCAAATGCACAATAAATAAAAAAATGTGTCATAATGATAATTGTCATACAACATTTGTATGTTAACTTTGACACAAGCACACATGAAAATAACATATTTCTCAAATATATATATGACAAACTTATTAGTTCACCTCAAAAATCCAATAATCACAACAAATCAAGATCATTTTATTTCAATTCCTTTTTCCAATTATACATATATTATGTAATTTAAAAAATATGAATAAGAAACAAAAGATTTCTAATTACCTAAACTTATTTAAACCTCGTCTTCAAATTTTAAAGAAATTGATTGATTATTATTTGTACCATACTTTATATTATTTTTTAATTTAAAAAAACAATAATTTTAATATTCGATATTATTTCATTAAACTTGGATAATTTTTTCTTCAATTAACTAAATAATCCTCTCACTTCATTAATATATAAAAACTAAAATTAAACTTGTAACAACTTATGTTATGATTGCGCTCCTCCTCTCGTACACTCTTAAATCAATTAGCATATTGACATACCAACTCCCTTAACTAAAACACAAGTAATTGGATAACAATGTCAAATAATTTAACTTTTAGAAATGTTACTGAAGGAGATTAAAAGTTAATGACAAAAAGTCAATAAACCTTAACTAAATTCTCTATATAATATCATTGAACTCCAAATGTGCCAATATAATATCATTAACTTGAAATGCGACATGGCATGTAACAACCATTAACGCCAATATAATATCATTAAATTCAAATGCTACATGCTTTGTCACAACCAAGTACATTCACACTTTTTTAGGGTCAAGTTTTAATTAAATGTAACTATCTTAAAGGTTATTATGTCACCTCACATAATTATTGATTTTGATATACTATCTTAGTGGTGTCTACACTACAAAGCAATTTTCATTTGGCTATGTCTTTAATAATTCGTAGTTGACTATAAAACTTGAATTTTTTAACTATCGATGTGTATTTATTTGCACCACTCATCTCAATAATTAAGAGTTTGATTTTAACGTGTCTAAGATAACACACCTTTTTTTCCATATCTAAGTAAAGCAAAGTCCACTTTTACGGGTTTAGGAATATTTTATAATGTGTATTCTCTAAGAAATTATATTTAAGGATTAATAAAGATCGTGTTTAAGTATATTAAAAATATAGGTATATGTTATTATAATATAAAAAATCTAGGTATATGTTATTATATTATAAGTTTGGTTTGTTTTAGGCAATTCAGAAAAAAAATGATAATTTTTATACTCAAATTTAATTTATTAAGTGACATGTTAAGTTTTTAATAAATATAATATTATTTATAATATTTATAGTGTAAGTATTATTTTCAAATGAGAAATATATAAAATAATATTTATATATAAATTTGATTAATTAAATGAAGAATTGATGGAACTATATTAACATAAAAAATTGTAATGAAGTTAAAATAGTTGCTTTAGTTGAATTATATTGATAGGTAAAATTAACATATACATTATTGATTTGAGCAAATGTTATTGGTTAGTGAATAGATGTCTCATTGAGGTTCAATTTTTTAAAAGTATTGTACTTTTTTTTTGTAAAATATTGAAACCATTGCAACTAAGTTAAGTTGAACATAAAGTTGGTTGTACATTAGAAAATGATATTACATCTTTCAAAAAAGGTATAATGTAAAACAATGTCTCATAATGTGCATTGGAAAGCGATATCCTATTTATTGATATATTATGTAAGTGTAAAACGACGTCTCGCAATGTGCCACCTCTTAATAGATGGTGGATACTTGATACTAAGTAAAATGAATCATCTTGTTTATCCTAATTCCTTGACTAGCATGTACATTTAAGCACAATATGACAAAGGTATTCAAGAACAACAAGCCATAGACTTTTGTTAAGTTGATCAACTTTGTGCATATTTTCAAAAGAATTACTTAGTACTTGACTATTGTGATGCCTTATAAAATAAATCTCTCTCTCTCTCTCTCTCTCACAGTCGAGTTGACTCAGTTACTAGATTGTTATGACCCAATGGGGGTGTATATAGGAGGTTAAATGTATATGATATGACCTTAAGGGGCATATATGGGGTTAAATATATATGCAATGGTTGGCCCAATGAATGACCCACTTATGCAATGAGTGAATAGGTATATATAAAGGTGATGTGGTCATATCATAGATGTATTTGACCCCATATATGCCCACTTTGGGTCACAACATAGATTCTCTTGTGCTAAGTCCATAGAGGTTTGAATTTTAAATCTCATTGGGTCATTTTATATTACCAGTAGCCTATGCAATTGGCAATCAATCCTCCTTCCATCTAAAAATTCCTACGAAGAAGGGGGGGGGAGATGTAGGAAGGCTCACTTGATACCAACAACCCATTCTTCACTTTTGAGTGTGTCCAGGGTGGGGTGAGATTTTTTATCAATGCATGTGTGTGTGTGGAGAGAGAGAGAGAGAGAGAATCAAAGCTACAATAGGAATCGTCGAAATGGTTCATGTTGATGCAAAGGAGGTGTACAAAAAAGACAACCAAGTAAGAGAATTGACCTTCAGACGTCTTACATGAAGCTCAAAGCGTTCAATGACTCTTAAAATAACCCACCTAGCTTTTATATATATAGTTGTGACAATGACCCAATAAAATTTGTTAAATATGATTATTGATATTGATATTTCAAGCACTCTTATTAGTGCTATTACCTCTATCCTTTTGGTAGATTCATGAGTTTCTCAATTATACTCATAATTGCCTACACTTCTTGTTCACTACCTTCTCATTTTGGTAAGGTAGCTTCAATGAAATATTTTGAACCTCATAAAAAATCTACCTTTAATATATTACCTCTTATCAAATTAGATAAATAATTAAAAATATATATACATCTCTTATAAAATTAGATAAATAATTAACAAAAAAAATATAATAATAATAATTAAAACTATCTTACTACCTTACCTTCTATTATATATTAATTATTTAAAAATAACTATACACTCCTTTATGTGATATTAATTACTAAGTATAAACCTACAAGTTAATAAAATAATGTGATATATATTGATTACACTTATATAATTGGCAATGCTTAATGTATCTATTTATTCTACTATGGCATCGCTTGGTACATAAACAATAAGGTAGTTAGCTTGGACATTGACTTTTAAAGAATGAAGTTGTTGAAGATAGACCTTGACATGTACACGTCAGAATGTAACCACTTTGTTATTAAATTTGCTGTGCTTAGTTATAGATAGATTATAAAGATTAGTTATTATTCTATACGAAAAAGTTAGTCATTCATTTGAACGAGGATAAATAATAAATAATAATAATAAAAATCATAGATTGTTATGATACACCAGGATTGAATTGAAGATTCAATCACCAAAGTACACCTAATCATTTATGAAATAGAGCAAAGTTATGCAATTTGCTATGTATGATAAACTTCAAGTTTATGCATTATATAGTGATGATAAAAAGTAAATAATGCTAATAATAGGGTATACCCAATTATATCTGTACGTGTCGGTGCATGCACCGACATAAAAAACAAACTTAGGCGGGCGGGGTAAAATTTCATTCCGCATTCCTGACGACATTCCTTTCACTCTAATTCAAAGGGAGAACTTGTTTGAGGGCCAAGTCGTGTCGAGACTGTTGTTGCGTTGAAAGCACATCTTATTATAATGATGATGAGTAGAGAAGGGATTGATTAACTTAAGAGTGAAGAAACATATGGACAGATAGATTAGATTTGGCATGAATGATTTATGCTTGCACAGGAACACTGAAGTAAAATCCCTGCGCATCCTTTGATTTACCGTTAACGATTGAAATGAAATGAATAGTTGAAGTTGACGTTGGGGAATATCTATAATCTTCTGGTTTGCGGCCTCCAATGGCTGAATTCCTTTGGAAAAAAGAATGATTAGCTGTTGATGAGAAATATTATAATGTACAACAATGATCCGTATTCAAAGCAAAGCGTTGGTTGCCCACGTTGTAATGATTGAAGATTGACGATGGGAGAAAATGATGTTCCCCGAGGGTACCCACCATACAACACACACGTTTGATATGTGTGTTTGAATAAATGAACGGAGCCCTGGGCTGCTCAGTTGCTGGTGAGCGCACTTAAGAACTGACAGAGCACGGCCATTCTATTCATTCAGGCTTGAAAATGAGCTGCACAACAGGAGGACTCGCCTCTCCTATCTCCAAACCCAAGCTAAGGAAAGGTCTCTGGTCGCCTGAGGAGGATGATAAACTCATCAACTACATGATGAAAAATGGCCAGGGTTGCTGGAGTGATGTCGCCAAGCAAGCTGGTAAGTTATACCCACCCACTTACAGCACTCTGATCTCATTCAATCAAAATCCCTGATAAGTTTAAACCTTTCAAGGGCGCACAAATCCAGACTGGTTCATTCATTTCATGGGGAACTGGGATTGCGCGCCTTGACGGTTAAAATGGATCTAAGGATTTCGATGCTTCTGCTTTCAATGCAATACAATTCAATGAACAGTACAATGCAATTCATATGCAAGGTTCAATGTAACTTGTATTGACCGATACAATGATATGGGCAATGGACAGGTCTGCAGAGATGTGGAAAGAGCTGTAGGCTGAGATGGATTAATTATTTAAGGCCTGACCTCAAACGCGGTGCGTTTTCACCCCAAGAAGAACAATTGATCATTCACTTACACTCCATTCTCGGCAACAGGTTTTTCTTCATTCCCAGAACTCTTCTCGCTCTCTAAATTCTTTGAACATTCTACTCTACCTGTTGTTCTTTTCGATGTTTCGCTGTAGATAATTTAGATATCTTAACCCGACCTTGAGAAGAAAGGCATGTTTGTGGGTTTTTGACCTGTAAGAGTAAAGGGAATGTACAATGTATTAAGTCTCCAGATTTTAGGTGGACCTTAATAATAATACTTCAATTTCAATTAATTCGGTGTATGGCTGCGCAGGTGGTCTCAGATTGCAGCCCGTCTGCCTGGACGTACAGACAACGAGATCAAGAATTTCTGGAACTCGTGCATAAAGAAGAAGTTGAAACACCTCTCAGCCTCCACCAACCACAACAAATCTATCTCTGCATCTAATCGTACCACGAATTCTTCAATCACGCCCTTGTCTGAATCGTCTGCCCAACCATTGGAGATCATGCCAACAAGGTACCAACCACCGAATGCCTTTAATCATGAAGTGCCCACTGCAGAAAATCAGTTTTGTATTCCAGATGTATTGGCATTAAGACATGAACATGTACAGAATCAAAATCAATTTTCAATTGATCAGGACTCGGCCACCAACAACCTCATTTCTCAGCTGTGGAATTCTAATTCTATTTCTGTTTCTACCCATGAGAGCTTCTCTCATGCTTTCATGTCTCCAAGTCTACAAACGCAAGGCCATTCTATAAAGACTGCAGTGAAACCATGTGATCAAATCTCATGGAGTACACCACTGACTCGTGAAACTGCTGGCCCTCATGCCTGCAATTACTCTCTTGGTTGCAGCATCCCTGCTCTTGTTGAGAGCGAGTCATTGAAGGAGAATTTCAAGAATGATGCAGGCGATCAGATTAATGAAAATGAGATCATATATTCTTCCACGGCATCTTCTGTGATAACTGCATGGAGCACTAATTCCTACTCAGACGCCGAATATTGTACAGTCGATCCACATGATCAGGTGGGAAGTATCCTGGAAGATTACGTGAGCCATGAGAAGACTACAGATCAGCCATGCCCACCACTTAATTCCTCTGTGCAATTCAGTGCCCCTGCAATTAGATGGACTGCTGAACAGTCTAACGATGAGGAATATGATTGCAAGGACCGTCTAAATTTGAGATATGATGTAAACTTGGGGTACCCTAATAATGCTAACAATAGGCAGAACGCTTACCAGCTGCCTCAGATCGAAGAAGGGGTTCATGGTGATCAATGGAATTGCGCAAGAATTCCCAATATGGAAGAAGCCAACAGTACAACACCAACTTCTACGCTACTGGGAGGAGGGAGTGGGCAGTTTGAGTTTGAGTGTGATGGTGATGCAGGCGGCCAGGTTACAGCTTGGGCTCATGACGTTATGTATACTGATATACATAATGCTGCTTCTGATCTGCTAGGGCAAATCTATTTTGGCTAAAATGCACTGCACTGGTACTGCATCACATCTCTGCACCATATCCCTTGCTTTTCAACTTCCTTTGTAATTTCAGTGAATGTTTTTTAAGTGGGAGTTTAGTTTCAGTGTACGAACGGAAAGGTCATTTGTAATTCATTTCTCCTTGGAAAATTATTTGAATTTATAATTAAATAAAATTTCAAAATGATTTTTTTCATGGTGTACAAACAATTTTCTTTTTTTAATTATTATTATAATATTTTTCTTAAATAAATTATAGTTTATTTTTTTAATATTTAATTTTATTCATTTTTTTATTAAAAATATATTAATATGTTTTAAATTAAAATATTTTAGAGTAAATGTTTTTAAATACTTTGGAGTAAATGTTTTGATTTGAAATATTAGTTAAATCCCATAAGATTCTTTCTTTACAAATGCAATATTCATTTTTTATTGTGGTAATTTATTTTGATCAATTACATGTAAATTATTATTTATATTTATATGATTTTTATAGTTTTTTTTAATTTATTTTATTACTCAATTGGTTGTAATTTGGGTAAAATAATTGTTACCCTTATGCCTCGATTCCCAATGTATTAATAATTCAATACAAAATATTCTTATAAATGAGAATATATTTCATATTTGGTCATCGAGTTTTCATACTCGGAGGATAATGCCTAGAAGTCTAGGTTCGTTTTGTGAAGTGAATCTAAACATTGATGTTTATGAGTGTTTGTTGTTCAAAGACTAGATAACACGTGTTTGATACATGGATCTTAAGAGAAAATGGAGGATAAGTTCCCATTTGTTAATAAGATTTTGATACTACTCAAACTTTTATCAATTGTGGTTTGTAATCTTTCAATGAAACGAGCACAAACAATATTTCATCCATTCAAGAGTTGATAAAAATGGAGAACACCACCAAGTGAAGGGACATTAAGTTGATTCCCATGAGAGCATTTCATTGATTAAGGAATTGAAGAGTATGGAGCTTATCGTGTAAAATATGTGAAGGAGACTATTTTGTGACAACATTTGATTGATTGAGGAATCGAAGAGTATGGAATTTATTGTGTAAAATATGTGAAGGAGACTATTTTGTTTCCCTCAACTATTTTCTTGTTTGTTTATTGGATGAAAGTGGATCAACCTTGTGTTATGGAGTAGGAATGGAATAGACATTATACTATAGCATTATTAAGGTTTAAAAGAAGCACCACCTGTTTTTTTATATAAATACCCCTACAAAGATCCAAGTTAGAGGGAGCAGATGTTGTTCCAGTCCCATATGGAGATCCAAAGCTAGTAAACTCAGCACCTATACTTCCCGAACGGAATTGCACCTGGCAGACCGAACCAAACGCTCATCATAGCAACTTCAATTGCATGGATAATCATCATTCTTCCATTTCACTAACATATTGCTCAAGGTTGCTTTCCATTCGCGGGCGAATTAGAATAAACATTCTCAAAGCTGCAGCGAGGGGATTCACAATCTTATTTTACCTCTAAATTGAAGCTCTATTATAGAGTACCATAGTGCAGCATTAGGTGGCTACATATGGTGTGCCCACAAGATATCGAAATTGGTTGTGTCTCATATTCAATATGATAAACAAAATATTTCACAAGCATGATAGATGCCAAAAGTTAAAAGATAATAAAATGTCATAAAGAAATGTTTTGACATAAACTATTGTAGTAGGAAAACACCCTTGCTAAGGCAGGATAGTGATAGCCTTTCAATTAACCTATGTCTTTGTCTTCTCTTGAGAGGGGCATGCAGATGATGGTGACAACCATTTCCAAGAAAAATATTATCTTGGGTATAGAGAGCTTGGGCACTAATAACAATGTGAAGGCTAAGATCCAAGACAAGGAGGGGATCCTTTCTAACCTATAAGATTGATCTTTTTAGGTAAGTAGATGAAAAATGATTGTATGGTAGTTTATTATAACATTTAGAAAGAGTTGACCATGCACTTAGAACTTTGTCTCCATGGAGGTGCAAAGAAAAATCCTAGTAACATCTTCCTCTAGTCCTTTGAAGACCTCACATTCCGAAGGTGTTAACAAGGTATATTAACATCATTTAAATCTACCCTTTTCTAGTTGAAAAATGCTCGAGTAACATTAAGTTTTCTATTGGTTTAGCTCGAACTAGTTATCCTTGACCTAAGAAGGCCCCCGCTATATGTTTTGTAATGGACAAGGCAACCTCAAGTATGATCCTAGAACTTGAAATTGAATGGTATAAGGATTACCAAAACACATAGGATGACTTCTAGTTTTAATGTCTTATCGCCATAAATGAAAAATCTCCAAAAGCTTATTATTGATTCCTACGTGATCCACCCATACTCAAAAGGTATTTTTATCCTCATTTTTTTAATCAAAAGAAATTTCATGATTCTCTAGTATGGGAACTTGGTTTGTATACAAAGAGAGCATCTAAATGAAGTCATGGTAATGTGATTTGAAGTCGTTTACATTATTTTTATTAGATGTTTAGTAAGAATGTATAGTCTCCCTCTTGAACACTGAGAAGATAAATGTTCCATGTCATCTATTGGTAACACCTTGGATAAGTTCATTGACATCACTTTGATATCAATAAGGATAAATTAGACCACTGCAACCTATGTACAAGTTTTCGTTTAAATAAAACTGGGTAAAGGTCTCTCCAATAAAATTGTGTTGGAGTGTTAATGCTACATAATTAGCTTACCTTTTCATTAGCGAGCATATGCTAATAGAGCCTTACATAAAGAAAACCACTTTAACAAACTAGGAGAGAAAATATCAACAAGATCCTAAAAACTAGTATCAA
>LPNX010382416.1:0-19595 GCA_001517045.1 Pseudotsuga menziesii
TGCTTATATCATTGCTTGTCCGGGTTCTAGTTCTAGTAGTGGTGCTGAGTTTGATGATTGATTATTGATCATGTTGATCAATGATGCAGTGACATACTTATCACTGGCATCATAGCATTTTGTTTTTTGGACTCTTTCATGACTCACTCTACATCATATACATTACATGCCATTTAGGCATCTTTGATTATGTATTTTCATTTTGTTCAGATTTTCATATATGTATTATGTATTTGCTGCTTGCAGCCTTGCACATTGGCACAATACCATTCGTGCAATTTTGATATGTTCACCCTTATATGTATAATGGTATATATATGATCATACTTTGGATGTTTTGTCTCTAATGCTTTGGAATGATGGATTATAATCTTTAAAATATATTTTTTCTTTAAAATTTAAATATTTGATATGTTTTTTAATAAACCGAGTCATTAAAATCAAACCGCCCGAGTCATTGCCGAGTCATTGCCGAGTCCGAGTTGACCCTCGGCCGATTCCGAGTCCGAGTCTGAGTTTTAAAACATTGTTCAAGAGTCTTTGGGTTCTTTTTATAAATAATTAAAAAACACATAAAATAAAAAGCATGCAAGTGAAAAAAACTAGCAATTAGTGGAAAACAAACTAAATCTAGCATGCACTCTAATCTAAGTAAGGAAAAGACAAGACACACTTCCCCCAAATAGGGGAAGTAGAAAAAGTGTGGAAGGCTGAACCCCACTAGTCCTTTTTATTAATGATTACAACAAGAGGGATTTTAACCCTTGAAAAGAAAGCGAGAAAGAAAACTATAGAAATAAGCCTTAATGGCTTTTACAAGGATGCAAGTTATGCTCGATGTTTTTCTTCTTGGTTTTTGTAATTTCTACAATCTTCAAGTCCTTCTTGGTTCGCTTTTCCTCTTCGATGTCTGCACAAAACAAACAAGGAGTCATGCACCCATTATTTGTTAGACAAAATAAAACTAATCTAAGTGCAAAAATAACTCTTTTTTCATGCAAAAATTTAGTGTTCTTGAAGCAAAACTAGGACAAGTATATGCAAAGAAAAGAGTGAAATGGAAAGCCGAAAAAATGGAAAAACAGGGCAGCCAAGTAGGAAAAAAGATGGTTGAAAATCAGAGAGGAAAATGGTTGAAAATGGGTGTCAAAGAGGGCAGCCAACTAAGAGAAAAGTTGGCTGCAAAATTTTGGCAAATAGGACAACCAAACAAAGGTAAGTATGTCTGCAAACAAAAAGAGAAAGAGAGCAGCGAAGAGTGGAGAAAAAAGAGAGCAAAAAAGCAAGGAAAAACAGGTAAAACAAAGAGGGAAAAAGAGGAGCGAAAATGCAAAGGAGTGAGGGCAAAAGAAGCAAACTGAAAAAGAGGAAAGAAGAGATTGATAAAGAGGACAACGAGAGAGAAGAAGAAGAAGGATGTGTGGATCTTATAACCAAGGAAAAGATTTTTTAAAGTTTGATTAATAGAGGCGAGAAAGAGCCCCTTTTTAGCGGTATGTTTTGAAGCTGGATTAAGCACTCTGAAGGACCTGCATGGTGAAAGTATGAAGTTAAGAGTTCTTGATGAGAAACCAGTTGAACTTAAACCCCTCCTCCCTTGGTGATTCTTGAAACCAAAACAACTCAATACAAGAAAAAGTGTAATGTTCCCAAAAGTGACATGCATGCAAACCCTAAAAGTGACATGCAAACCCTAAAAATGACATGCATGACATCTAAGCATTATTTAATGATGCATGCACTCAATTAAGTCTTCATGCGCATGCATGCAAGTCAACTGCAAATTAGAAGTTAAAGTGACCTAATTAGGTCAAAAGTTAGGGTTTTCGCAGTTGAAAGTTATAAAAGAAAGATAAAGTGAACGAAGACTTTACTTTTGGATTATTATTATTTTGGAGCTCTTGAGAAGCAGCACAACGTGCGGCACAACAATTGGGGTTGGAGACGGCGTCTTCAGCTAACGGGATTTCGACATTGAGACATCTGGCCTTTTCTCCTTCAGGATAAACCATCCAGGTTTGTCACCGTATCTATTGCATTCATTATTATCCAGTATTCCAGTATAAGTCCGAAGGTTATTGCAGATTCATCCGTACAGCTGGGGGCATTTCGCTGGGAAACACTAAGTCATTCACCAGGACTCTGGATCACCATATTTCTTCCGCATGCAGGCTGCATCCTCACTGATAGGATCACTCTACTGCATTGGGTGATTATCAGCTATCAGATTGTCCATCCGGGGCAGCTAGCAGCAGTTTATAGGGTTGTGGGGGCATGAGCAGCAGATTGGGAGATTAATTCGCTCGGGCATCTGGAGAGGTCAAAACTCTTGCATGCTCCGGTCATCCTCTTTGGCATAGGCACACCTTCCTTCCGACTTATTTTTAGTTCAAACTGACCATCCCTTTAGCGAAAACGTCACACTTGTTTGATTCAACCAACCGGGGTATTGCAGCAGAAAACTAGGTCATTTCTTCATCAACTCAACTCATCTTGTATGCGTATTCTCTTTGGAGCATTTTCAACCGGCTTATCAGTGGTAAGTGTTCATTCTATCTTGCAAACCCTAACCCTAATTTCAGCTATAAAATAGGGAAATTTTTCATGCCCGGCTATTTCAGTAAAATTGCATAGAAATAGAAAATATCGGGATTTGGGATATTACAAAAAGTGATCAAATGCTAGGATGTAATAATCAAAATAGATATTGAAAGGCATTGGTATAACTGACTACTTCCTGCCCACTTCAAATATATCATGAAAATTGCATAGATAATCAAATTAAGACTTTAAATGACTATCCTACTGTGCTAGATTCATAGCCTTCATGAGCTAACATTGATCAAACATTTACTAAAATAAATAGAAGTTTGAGAACAATATCACCTATCAAGATGAAAACCACATGCAAAAAGCCCACACACAGACCTCCAAAATCATTTTATTCCGCTATCAAATTTCGGTTACAATCTTGGCAGAGTTCTCTTGCAATTTCTCCATATGCCAATGGGAAGAAGAAACTCTTATTTATACAAAAAGAAAAGAAAGATAGGGCTTAAAACCCTAAAACAAGACTCAACATCAGAAGAGCACACTACGGTGATTGAATGAGCTTGACAATATGATTGTGAGTTAAATTGATCACTGACTGAGATGCAACTGAGTTGGAGTAATGAGGGGGGGTTGAGGTGGCGCCAATCCCCCTCGGTCTTATCACCAATCCAATAGAAACGTGCCAAAGAAGGAAAAACGTCCATGCATGGAGAGGGGCACAAATCCCAAGGTGATGTTCACTGGAGCACTTCGATACTGACTCAAATCAGTGTAGACTTGATTGGAATCATCCTAGATGCTTTTTGTTGAGCTAATTAGCCCTTTTACTTTATTCAATTTGGTCTTTTTTGGAGATATTTTGATTTTCTGCTATTTATTATTTTTTATTATTTTAATTAATATTTCTCATTTTTTGGGTTTTTTGAGAAAATATTAATTTCAAGGCCAAATAAGAGTCCGAAACTTAGGATAAGTGTGTCTAGGGGCTAAATGAGTGTTTTGGCTTAGAAAACAAGTCTTTATTTGCCAAAAACACCCCCCAGACCACTTAATTATTACAAAATGAAAAAATTTCAATTAAACCATGGTTAAAATGGTTTAATTAATTGAAAAATTTAATTAATTCTCTATAGTTATAAAAAAAAAAATCACCACGCGTCCTCAAAAGATTTTTTCGGACATTGTTTTAATGTATGCCGGGTACTAGGAAATGACCATAGAACATACCAATAGTGTCTAGTAGGTTCATATTTACTAGTTGGACTCTAATAACCCCCAAGGCCCAAATTTCAAAATTGGGCATTCCAGCTTTGGAGGAAGCGGGAAAAAAACTCATCAATTATAATTGGCTATAGGCAAAGCATAATCGACAAGGAAAAAAACTCCCTGGAATACCTTAGTTGAAATCTACGTCTTAGGGGATCGAGCCACTCAAAACCCCTACTAGCACACTTTATTACAAAAACCCCATGGGGCATGGTCATTTCAGCATAAAAATAAAAATGACTAGCCAAAATTGGCTAGGAAAAACATTCTGAACCTCTGATACACTGGATATGAACATTGACCATGTTCATCAAATGGCGGCTCAACAGGAGGTTCAACTATTGTACAAAATAGTTGGTAACAAAGAGTAAGCAAATAGGAACGACAACCCTCTTTTTCACACAATATATGATCCACTTGATATAAACAGAAAGCTATGTACAATAGTCAAAGCATTGGGAAGAGACATACAAGAGTCAACTTAAGCCCTATAAGCTCTAAAAGATTGACGCCTCCTGCACTGTTCCAAGGGGAAAACCTTATATAATCTTCAGGGAAAGTTACATGGCCTGTACTTGGCAAACCCAAAATGGAGAGTCAAATTGACACCTTGACATATTAAAATACATAAAATATTAAAAAATACCAAGGCATGTAAAGTTATACAGAAAGGTGTAGGTCAAAGACTCAAACATAGTTAAAATTAATAAATTAGGTATAATGAGGTGAAAACTGACCAAAATTTTGAAGTATTGGTGATTTGACTATGATTTTAACCTTATGAGTAGACTTGGCTAATTTTGGGCCAAATTGAATTGACTCGCCCAAATTTCCAAGGTCTCGGTGAGTCTTGTTACTGTGTCTTTAAGGGTACACTAGTATTGAACATATAAAGATAATTAGATAAGATAATTTTATTTTAATGTCCAACAAATGACCACAAAAGAAGGCCAAGGGGATTAAAATGTACAACTAGTGCAAATTCATGTGAGTGCAAAAGCAACTCCCAATCAATGTTGATAGGAACAAAAGGTGAAAAAGAAGGAAGCATAACAAAGTGTCTAGCTAAGATATTCCCTAATAGTCTAACCAAAAGATATTATAGTATAAGTGTAGTGAAAGAATAGAAAGGACAAAGACTAGAGATGCCATAGCTAAGTGGGAGAGAGAGAGAGAGGATGTCAAGGCTTGTTGGTCCTAATGGCTAACGGAAAGGAGAGGTCTAAGGTAGTGGCTTGCTATCAAAATTGTTGATCATTGTGAAAGGGCGAACGCAATGGTAGATGATGTCCTTTGGATAGTGACCCGGGCTAAGGTCACCTAGATTTATGATCTTGGGGGGAGCATAAGAAAGAGGTCATCTAACACTACTACCATCTAAGTTCAATCGAAAGAAACTCCAAATATAACCCTCACTGCTCCATCAAATATGGAAGTAGTTCGGCGAGCGTAAGTTGCCCTACTCTAGATTAGTCTTGAGTTGGTTCATTTGTTAGTTTGATGGTGCATAGTCTATGGCCTTGTTATCACATATACATTTTTGCAGTTGGGCTACCATGATGCAACATGTAGACTTGTCTCTTATTTTGTTCCAGGCTATCTTTCACATGGGGTATTAGCATGGATCTTTACAACTTCAGCTATTTCAGAGCCTTGTTCATCATATTTTCCTTGCCAGGACCGAGATTCAGGATTCCATTGAGATGCTTTTGGTGATGATCTAGTTCATTGTAGCAGCGCAACAGATCATATTTGGTACACATAGTTATAGAGGAGCTTATCAGTTGGAGATGGGTATATTTGGTGAGATCAAGTATACACTTCATTGGTTTGGTCTTGCTCTATGATGTATGTCAATTACCTATGCTTATCAGGTTAGGATGATTATGGTGACCTATGCTTAAATCTATTGTTGCTTTAACCTATGATATGATTAATTAAGGGACTTGATGTGAAGAATGTTGCTCATGCCATGCTTGTTCAAATTGTAAAAGTTAGTGCTAGGGTGGTTCCATTTAGCACCTGCCCCCGTCCATCTAGCTTCATCCATTGTAAACTTATCCTATGACTTAAACTGTTTGAGACTTGTGAGATTGGAGATCTCTTCCCCATTTTGACCTCTATACATGGTGGATCCCATGTTGTTTATGTCTTGGCTCTGAGTTGTGCGGCAAAACTTGTCGAAGCCTTGATCCTTTTGGACTAGGAGAACCTGTTGGTGTTGGTTCTTGAGCTTAGGCGAGTTGGGTTTTGAAGCCTTGACCTCTCTGGTTGGTTGCCCCCGATGTTTGGTCCTGATTATGGATATTCCCCCTAGTTGCCCGAGAAGTTGTCAGCTAAAACTTGAAGCAATATGTCTACCATCATTACATGCATTATGAGCTATATGTTATGTATTATGAAATGCAAAGCCTGCAAATGAAATTGCAAAACTATGTCTGTAGACACAAATAAAAAAGGCTATAAAGTGAAAGTGTTAAAGGCCCAAATAAAGCAGTGGATAAACAAATGCTAAATCTAAAGATTGCTGGCCATCTGATTCAAATGTAATGATTAATTCCTCATGGAGCCTACGGATTTTGATGTGAAATGGAGTAAGGGACAACTAATTCTAAGTGTCCCCTAGGATCTCTTCACTTTAGTTTCTTGTGTACTCAACGCAAGGGTCCTAGAAAAGATCCCCACGGAGCTTGATCTTTAGCTTGGATGTGAGTCGTAGACATGATTGTTAAGGTTGAATGGACACTTTCCAGATCAACTCATCCACCTGTGAGACACCACCTTCCCCTATTGTTCAATCTATCATGCATATGTCACTTTGGTTGTGTGTACTTGTCATTATTCGGATATATCACAAAGTCAAAGTTAGTCCAGACTCCAAAGTCATTACCCTTTTTCCTCAACCTTTGTTGTCCACCCTCACCCAGCGATAGCATATTGTTTACTCTTTGTAAGTATGGCATGGACAAGCAGACATCCAGAAATTTCCAAGATTCTTCAAAAGCACAGGTACATCTTGCTATTATCATTATTATTGGTCACCATGACTATGAATAATTGATTTAAGCTTGGTTTTGATATACATTATGGGAGCATTTCTTACCCTGGATGCCTACAAGATCATATGGATACAGTTTCTCACCTTCAGTTTGGGTATTTTGACATGGTCAACCCAGTTGACCAAGTCAATCACGATTCCCAAGACAGTGGCTCAAAAAACAACATGATTTATATTTGTTCTAGACATGCCCAGGACCGACATGATTTATATTTGTTCTCCTGATAAGTCATTATTATCACTTAACTATTGGCCAAATGATCAAATTTTATTCTAGATCGCAGTATGATTGGTTCTCCTCGAGAAGAGCAGTGTTCTAGGGGGTATGAGTAGTCACTTATACCATTCTTCTATGTCAACAGATCATCCAAAGCAATCAATTTTCCCCAGTTTGCAACCTGGACAAAGTTACGATAGATTTATCATTTTCCATAGATTGTACCAGCAAAAATGAACTAGAAAAATCACTAAAAAAGTCGATTTGGCCTCATGCGTCAAGGAAATGGCTTGGAATTTTGACAGACGATGTGTTTCAGCATCCCGGATAGTCTTCCAACAGTTTTTTAGTCAGCAGATGTCCGGATTATTTTATATTGGCTCAGCCAGTGAGGAGAGCCCCTTAAGTGGCATCCCCTCAACTTGGCCATTGATGTATTTCATTGTTATATCCTATATTATGAAGTTGTATAGGAGCCTAGGGTGAATTAAGCCCCTAGTGACCCCCTCCTATGTAGTATCATGTCATATCTTATGTTATATTGTGACTTTCACCTAGGATAGGCGTCCTTGAGTAAAGTACGCTCCCTCCTTGACTTAGTCACTTTATCCATGTTGTGATCTATGTATTGTTGATCTCTAGCGTTGATGATGTTTTAATCTCAACCGTTGGATGTAAAAGTGAGTTAGGGTTTATGTCTCTCTCAAATTATTTAAGAGAGGTGACCCCCCCATTGTAATTCATGAACTTTGGCACCAGAATTTGAATAACGAGATTTTTGTCTGGGATTATTCTTCTGTGTATCTTGTAAATGATTTGATGATCTGATGACTGGCATTGCTACTCTTCTACACTGAGTTTATGTTCAGGATCCATCTTGTATTTTTTACTTTGCCCATTTCATCTGCAGGTTGAAGGAGGCGCGCTAACGAGAGAGAGAGAGGGCGTTTTTGTGGGGGGGACTCACCGTTGTCCCGACTCTAGGGTGTCCGGATCAAGGAGTACTTCTATCTTGATAATTTCTTACTTCCTATCTTTTCTTTATTCTGCAGATCTGGAAGTTCTTAGATCTGCAAGTTCTAGTTTGCGGCGATCTATAAAAATTAAAGCCCACTTTGGAATAAACATAAAACCCCTAAGTTTCAATTTTCATCACAATCGGACTCCATTTTCCCATCCTACACACTAGCCTGCTACTTAGGGAAAAACGCCCTCCTTGGGAGGAGTGGGTATTTCCAAAACTGTAAACTAGGTATTGTTGGTTTTGCTTTCATTTTCCTAATCCTACATCCATCAATCATTTTGAGTGTCCAATTTCATTAAATTTCGCCGTTTTTCCCCAGATCCCAATTTTCTGCATAAAACCCTAGGGTAAAATTGGGGCTTTTCGCCTGGATACTTGAAATCTCTTGGTAATTGAACTATACTCTAATTAACTATTCTAGTAAGAGATTCCACCAAGTTTCCCTCGCTCATCTATTCATTTTCCTTGTTTTAGGGTTTCTTGGTCATAGGGACGCCCCTTGGGCTCTGTGTTTTCACTGGGTCTGAAGTGTCGATATCTTTGACTGGTGTGACATCCAAGTTCTTTTGGAAGTCTTGGATATCGTAGGTTGCGACTTTAGTCGCCTTTCCGCTGTCGCCCTGAATAGGATCACCTCTCGGGGCAACTACAAGATTCATGATAACAGGCCTAGCATGGTAACTCTTCATAGGCCTCAAAGATTTCAATCAACCACAAGAAGAGAGCCAAGGACCCACTAATCTATGGTCCAAACCATCTAATTGTTTTTCCTAGGTTTTTTTTTTATGATCGGACAAGACAACCTATAAATTTTAGATAATCCTACTAATAGTCTTAGGATGGGGTGGGGCAAGAAGAAACTAAGATCTACGACTGAGAACTACTCCCATGAAGAAAGCAAGGAATCTTTGGTCATGATATCGAAAGAAAATGAAGAAGATATAAGTAGAAGTAATGACCTCTTTTCATATTGTAAAAGGGGTGCCTAAAAATGAGATGTATCTCCATCTCATGCCATGTAAGTGACACATCTGGCAAGTTCTTTTTGGCCATAGGTTATGGTCATCCATCTCTATCTAAACTCTATCGTATCCCACCTGAAACTAACCTAGGGTGATCCTAAGTGAGTGCATCCAATGTCTGTTTGTGTACGAGGGATGAACAATGTTGCCATCTAGCAACTCTAATAAGTGCTCCAAATAGAAAATCATCTTCGATCCTAGGCTCTCCAAGGGTGTGGTCCAAAATTCATGGATGTACATTCTATAGATTCCCTGTTTGATGGTCTGATTAAGCTCTTGTTTAGCTGGAAGGAGGTGACCTAGCACATCTAAAGACTACTTGAATGGGGGTAGACATTCTAGGATATTGCAACCCACAAGAAAAGTTAAGACACCTCAATGTAACAAACTTGTGAATGCCCTGTGGGATAGGTTGAGGCTATGGCCTTCAAAGAGCAAAGTGCTTGGTAGGTTTACCTCTCCTCCTATAGGTAGAGTCCCTAGAGGTCTAGACTCTATGTAGGAAGGAGACCAAATGGAAGATGACCTTGAGGTAAATATGGTGATCTCCGAACAATGGGATAGGGGAACTAACATAATTACATTTGCATGAGATGCAAGGTTTGGACTCTCGTGGTCCTAGACCATTGGTCTACAACAAACTCAATCCCTAGATTTTGAAATCATAGAGGACCATAGGTTTAATAATCATATCCAAGCAATGGAACTTAAACGAGATGTCTTGTAACTAGCTTTGGGAACACTATTGTTGAAGGAGGACTTGCCGCATGCTGAAATAAGGCACCACAAATTGGACACCCAAATAGGTGTAGGACATTGTGATCTCAATCTCTTCCCCTTGGAAGTAGAAATGTATGTTGAAGAACACACTCTTTGATGCGTTGAAGACCATAACCTTGATTGAGTGTCAACTATGGCAAGTCATAAAAGCTTGCCAAGGCATAAATCTGTCTATGCAGTCCCTCTGGTGAGGAAGCCAATAGGATCAAGTCATTTCCAAAAAGGAGTAGAGAGATAAACACATGGTGAAGAAGGAAACTGTCCACATCCTGAATATGCTCGCAGAGAAAGGATTCCAACTCGCCAATGTAGATCCCAAAGAGAGTTACTGAAAGGAGGAATCCCTATTTGACTCTTATGGTGCTCTAGATGAAGTCAAAGCTAAGTTGCCAGGGTACCCGTATCGGGGGGTAGGGTACACGTACCTGTATCGGGTACACATACTGGGTATTTGGGTACTCGTAGGATACGTCTCCTGCCGTACCCCATACTGGGTCCACGTACCCGATACTTTGTTATAAAAAAAGGGGTACTTATAGGTGAATTGGTACGCCGTACCCCGTGTTTAGGTACTTCGTACCCCATGTTTGGGTACTCCGGGGGTACCACTGACTCAATCAAAAGCAAATCGTTGGGGAAAATGTAATGAACCCCCACCAAATCTGAACTAATTTTTTGCTAACTACGTATGAAGTCTGATTCAGGACTATGTCAAACACTTTGCAACATTGTTCAAATTCCACTGAATATTGTCCAAATCTAGTAGATTGATTTTACATTGATTTACAATGAATGTTTTTATGGTTTTGTGTTCAGCACCCATGGAACATAATTTGACTACCAAATGTGCACATAAAAAATATACATATGTATTTAATATTAAGAAATACACTCACATCAACGCAGGAATATATTTGGCAATTTTCAATTTTTTATTGCCTGTAACAGCAAGTACAAATAGGTGTTTAAAATAAGATTTCAAGTGTACTTTCATGTTTGAGTTTGATTCTCTATTACAGCTGCCTGGTACAATGATTTATCAAATTTTATGTAACTTCCAGTCTTCTAATTGATATCTACTGAGTCCATGATTTATCAAATTTTATGTTTCAAATTTTCAATCTGAATCTTCACTGTTCAAATAATCATTGAATTTATAATTATGAATCATGATTCATAATTTATGAAGAAATCTATATGCATGTATAATGTGACTATGACATATATATATATATATATATATATACACACACACACAGAGTACCCCTGACGTACCCAAGTACCCTTTTTCAAAAAGTGGCGTCCCCGTCCCCATCCCCGTCCCCGTACCCAAGTTTCCTGGTAACTTAGAGTCAAAGAGGCTATCTGTAGTCCAGAGGTGGCCAAGAACCAACTTGTGTAGTTGCATGTGGCAGCTAGGAGGGGGTTTGAGATACCAATGTCACAAAGTTTCTGAACAAAGCTTTTGTTAGTACCATGTCAAAAGTTTTCTGAAAATCTACAAAAAAGTGGAGACTTATGAAGAACAATGATAAACCTCCTCAGTAATGGTCCCAATTGTGAATATGTGGTCATTCGAATGGTGCTATGGGTGAAAACTTGTGTGTCCTCTAGCCTTGAGGTGCCTCTCTAGCTCATTTGAAAGGTGTAAATGCAAAACTATATACAATTTTGAGATTGTGTGCTCAACCATGATAGTTCAATAGTTGTTTAGAACTGAACTGGCACACAGATAGAGAAATTCAGCTACAAGGATTAAGAGTATGGGAGTGCAGTTTAGTGGCAAGCAGGGGTGTGGTTGGGCTTGTATTAATGTGGAGTCCCGACTTCAAAAACCCCCGAGTGGGTGCGGATGATGCCAGTTGCATGTACTGGGTGACTTTGATTGCTTAGGTACGCTCCTCATAGCGTGACAGCTTAGCCAAACAGATTCTATAAGAAGAACTTCTCAAAAGAGAAAAAAATTGGGGTGTATTAACTTTTTGTCCTTTTCTGGGTTGCAATGTTTCTTCTCTAGCTTTTGAAAATGAGAAGGGTAATGAAAAAGGTATATATTACATAAATTCAGAGATCAAATTAAACACATGATAAAGATTTATACTTTTTAATCTTTACAGCTTTATCTTTCACACAGCATAAATACAGAGGAACGCTTATGACCTCCTAGATAAAATTAAGCAGAAAGCTTTGAAATATCGTGGACATATCTTTTCTGATGAAATACTGAGGATTTGTTTAGTAATTGTTGTGAGGTTAAATGCAACAATATACAGCTCAAGAATAGGGATTAATGGCCAAACTTACTTGCCCTGTGAAGACTACCAACATGCGTTGCTCCAACTCCAAGACTAACTGAGAACTTACTGAAACAGTTTCTACATTAAGCCGTAATGGTTTGCCAGGTAAGCTAGTTGTATATTTGATGCCAGGATAAAGACCCCCAATCTGATCCTGCCAACCTCCACCTGTGCCCATCAACTGCTCTAATACCAAAACAAGCCTTGCAACATTTTCATTGCTCTCATCTCCACCTATGACGTGTAGCAGTCCCTTTATAACAGCAGCTGCAAGGATACTTGATGTCCCCAATCCACTGCCACGTGGTACCTTAGCCCATGTACTTATTTCAAGGCCTGTAAATGATATGATTTTGTCGGATGGATTGACAATGCCAGTCACAGTGAGTGCAGCTTTGACCAAGCGAAATTGATCATTCTCACGAAATGGAGGAGCAATGGATCTGAGATCCCTAATATGCAACTGATTTCCTGCATCATCATGTATTAAAATTCCTTCTTTTGATCTCACAACTATTTCTGCTCCTACAGGAAGAGTTCCCTCCAAATGTATTGCCATATTCAAAACACATCCAATTCTTTCCAAGCTCCATGGTGGAGTATCACTCCAGCCACCAACGAAATCCACACGAACTGGTAATTCAACATGTGCTCTTTTTGGCTGGAGTGGCTGACTATTTGCATTGTGATGATGTTCATATCCTAAGCTTACTTTTGTAGTTACACCATTGAGAGGCTTTGAGGCCTGATCTGGTAACAATAAAAAATGGCATGATTATAGAAAGCCTTATAAGCTTAGTATTATTGATGATGTATGGACTTACTCACAAAAGAAAATCACCTGCTTATAAAAACATGAAATTGTTAATGCCAGAAGGGAGGATTGGCTATTGAAAGAGAAACAGAAGCAGACATTTCTAAATTATTATGATGGTACAAGAATATAATTGAAACCCATTTGAGATCCCAGCTCTACAGAAAAAAGTTTATGAAATCCAGCAGTGTGAAATGTTGTTCTATGTAGACAAGTCAAACTTCAAGAGTCAATATAGTGATCTATCATTCTAAATGACAAATCTGAACTTACCTTCAAGTTCCTGTCTTACAGCTGCGGCAGTTTCAGAAGCTACTGCTTCCCATACACTTGGCTCTATTAGATTTGCACTTTGTTCTTGCTTGCAAGCTCTACGGAGATCAACCTGAGCTTGATATGCTCTGCTTTGTGGTAAATTCAGTAAACTCAAACTGCTAGTCTGTGGATTGGGGCAAAAAGAAAGAAAGCTCTTGCAAATATCAGTTCCATTCTTCTCTCCCTCAAGAATCTCTGCACAAAGTCTAGACAAATTGCGACCAAGCAACCCATAGCTAATGCAAGCTTTAGCAATCCCAGCTGCAAGCTTTGAACGATGATTACTAGATTCTGCACAAAGCCGTTGATAATCTATACTGCGGTGCATTTCTTCCAAGCTGACCCTCTGAGAATTTTCCCATAAATGTAACATGGCTTCATTCTGATTGAAGTTAAATCCCATGAGCCACATTGCTAGTTTGAGGCCTTGAGCCTGTGGCACAACAGGGAAAAGCTTTGCATTCCATAAACACTTCTGCTTTTGTCCGTGATTCCATAAATTGCTTTCTTGAATACCCAGTTCAGAGAAAACTTTTTCCCACGGTTTCCCACAAAAGGTACTACCCATGTAAATTGAAGATTTTGGATTATCCTCAATGCCACAACAAAGAATAACCCTTCCTGCATCACCCACCAAAGGAACTTCCCAAAGACAGTGACGATCGGGGAGTACAAGGAAAGGGACATTTCCATTATATACTCTTCTTTCCTGATCTATATGAACTGCTACAACCACACATCTGGAACCTATCTGCACTCCACTGGAGAGGGTTGAATCATAAATGAGTGAGTCATCCCCAACTGATACTCCACTTGCTATCTCACTTGAGAGGATAGCAGCTGACGTTGCCAAGTCACAGACTGTAGATGCTGGTATTGAACTCAAATGTCTGCGCCCTACACGACCTCCATTACCCTCACCCAGATGGTCCAAAATTTCACTGGAGGTACCAAAATGCAGAAACAATAAATCATCTGCATTACAGGGCAAAATAAGCAATTTTGGAAGGGCCGGAGAAGCTTGCAAAGTGGAAGATGTTTAATAATTGCACCTACTGCAAATAAAAGCATTGAATGTAAATAATACATCTTATTGCATCCTTGATTTTCATTCAAAACATTAGAGCAGCCTCCTCTAAAAACCATTCAGCCATAAAGATCTTCCAATTGATAACTGTTCAATCATTAGGCAAACAATGCAGTTTAAAAGAATATTGGTAAAAAATAAAAAAGAATCATGCATATACTAACTTGAGAATAAACAAAGCAGAAAAAAGATATTGAAAACATTAGAAACATCTATAAGGTCTGAAGTTCTATTGTAAAGTTGAGCAAACCTGTTGAAGGAAGCATACAATATATTCTGGCCTGAAGACAGGCTAGTTAGCTTTCTAGATCCAAACAATGTTAAAAAAAATAATGTGTATTCTAACTGTCCAAGAAATCAACTTTCATTTTAGGTTGCAGAAAATCATTTGATATTATCCATGCCAAATTTACCAGCTTTTATGAGTCGTATCCTTCTATCGTCAGAGCTTGGTGGATTCCTCTTCTATCTCCTCTATGCATGCAATTTTAAAAAAATAATCTGGATTCTTTCACCATATTCTATATTAATATACTTCTTTTGTTCCATGAAAATAACCTTTATATGTGATATTTCAGAGCTGAAATCAGAATATACATTGGTCTGTCTCTATGACACTTTTTGAGCTTTAAAAGACTCTGCTTTACATCTAAAAAGACACTCCTAGACAAATTGTAACATAATCTACATCTAATTATTAGTCTTTATGAGCCATTTAAGACCTCTTTTTGTGCATCAGAGAACCAAAATATACAAACAAAAATGTCCATGTTCTGTAGATTATCATATCATATTTTCTTCAATATGAAAAAAAGATGATATTGTCTCTTGAACTTGTGTTCATAATGCACAATGACAAAGTTATAAGAGAATAAAGTATCCTATTAACATCCACCTAGACAGATTTGGCATGTCGGACATATGTTAAGCCCCTTTGATAGCAGAGGGAAACCAACTTCGGGAGGTCAAACACCTTTTCTCACACACACATACTTCTATGGGACCTTAGGCTTACGCACATTACTAAGTTTCTCTGTTTTGGGATATCAAAGACAATTTCTCCCTCGATAGCACAGACAAGTCCTCTTTGTCCTGGCCATTCTCTGGAGGATATTTCAGGCTCAGCATTGGCATGTTCATGGTAGTTGACAAAGAGGGCAGCTCTTCTTCCAACTCTGACACCAACTAGAGTGTCGCTATTCCTCAACATCCTGGCCACTCTCTGAGGACATTAGCAGGCTCAGCATTGGTACATTCATGGTCACTGATAGGGATGACGACTCCTCTTTTGAGTTGGGTGTGTTGCTCTTGTTGGACATTCTACTGAAGACTCAATCGGTTTCTCTTGCTAGATGTTTTTTTCTGATACATTACCTAATACACTATATTTATGGTTTACCTTTTTGGGGTTCGTCCCCTTGCATTATTACTGTCTACTGATTCTCTAATCTAGGTTTTAAACTTTCACATCCCATTGACCTATATTGGTCATTTGTGGACATTGTATGATTCATTTCATTTCTAAGTAGCTAAATACAAGTTAGAATATTATAACAATTATTTTTGAGATAAAATTCAGAATATTACTTTCTAAAAATGCAAGCCTCCACTTGAATCAGCAAGAGGACCGTAAACAAGAAAAAGGTAATCTTACAAGCCATTGTCAAACTCCAGATTTAATATACGGTTCTGCTTAATCTTGGGCTGAGAAATGGCAGTTAGCCCAGTATGAAATAGGTCATCCTCAATAGTAGGTCATCTTCAATAGTCCCAGCAGCTTCAATGTTAACCTTGCAACTAGGGAATACTGGAAATTGGCTAGGTTGGAAGGAGGCAAACATGCTTATTGCACTTTTCTCAATTGGAGGAAGTGAAGGGTTCTAACAAAATAAAGATGGCATTTGTCACTGCAGTCACGCTGTATTGAATTACTTCATAGAGGATGGAATGTTTGGAGCAAAATGTAAGCGCCAACTTAATATTAATGTACTTTTATATTAAGTAGACTATCTTAAGTCGGTATGACAAGTGATCAATGGATATTTAAGTGGCATTTAGGTCGTTAAAGTTTAAACCACAATCACTGTATGAGGGTACCACAAATAATGTGATATGATAATGATGTAACTAGAGAGAATGGCATGCGTTGAAGATTGTAACTTAGACATGTATTTCCATATGGGTTTGTCTCTAACTTGTGGAAATCGTCATTAATACCTCTCAGAACTTTGGAAATTCACAGTAATTATTTAATTATTAAAGTGAATGTCATTTTAGAATTAATTGAGGTTAATTTAATAAAATGCCTACATTTTGGCATTAATAATTTAAGTTAAGTGAATCTTAGCCATCGATCTCAAGTGAGGCAGAGATCTAATCTCAACCATTGATCACTTAGAAGGTTAGGTTCTTGGTTCATAAAAAGCAGCCAAACTGAGAGAAGAAGACACAACACACAAGCTTTGAGAGAGTGAAGAAGGAATTTCCCTTTCACGTTTGGCAGGAAGAAAGACGACAGTTCAGGGAATCTTTCTGTAGGCTGTACTAGCTCAGTTTGCAGCCAGCAGGGGCCGTACAATAGTTTGCAGAGGGTTGTACAACACAGTAACACCTTAGAGTAAATCCTGAATATACAAATTACAAAAGGTAATTACTGTAGTGTATATCTATGGTGCTGTCAAATATATTCAATCCATCTTACAAGGGCATATGATCATATCCCAATATTGGGATTTCATTCTATATTAATAAGTCCCCACTGTTGCAGAGTCGACAATTAGCAGACGCAATGTGTGTGGACACTAGTAGGTAGGCGTTGCTATAGTAGCAGGATACAACTAAGTTACGAGAAACGGGAAATGAAAACAAGAACGTTACGAGAAACGAAGTTTCCAGGTTTCGCACATATAAGAAATGAGAGAGAAAAACAAAAAAATGAATTGATTAAAACATATATATTGAATATTGTGACAAGCTACAGATTTTAGGAATGATTGGACTTAGCTCAGCATTTCAAACACTGGGCTCAAACCCGCTCCACCCAGATAATTTTAGCTTCAATGCGGCGAGAGACTAACAAACTCCAGGTTCAGACTCCACGCCAGTCCACCCAGTTATCCTCAGTTCAATGCAGGAAACCGACTATTAGTTCTTTTAAGTGGATACGCAGACCGGTTGCAAGACAGGTTGCAGCGGCAAACTTCATTTCAAAGTTACCACAACTGCACATCATTTAATGGTCATTCAATTTTAGGATTGTCAACATTTACGTGGTTCCACCTATGTCAGATGGTTCAGGTTCGAATTCTAATTCGACAACCTTGAAATTCGGTAATTTTTATGAGATTCGAAATGAGGTTCGCTATTAAATTCGCCAATATACATATTTATAAATTTTTAAAATATATATATATATATATATATATATTAAAAAGATAAAAAATACCACATTTTATTTTTAAATATAATTCTATAAAACATTTTAATTTGAAATATACTCTCATCTTTTACTTCTTGGATTCTTAACCATGGGAAATGGACAATCTTTCACCCATCCTAAAAGTCTTACTCATAAACAGTTTAGGAAATGTGGTATGGTATCTGTTGTCCACCGAATGCACACCAGCAGCACAAATCTAATGAAGGCTGTCTCCTCACTTGAGAAAGTGGGAGAGGTGTGGCCTTGGAGGCAAGCACAAAGCTGGGTATTGTCACCTACTCCTAGCTCCTCTGTTTAGGCTAACTCCTAACGAAGCCAAGGGGGGTAGTCCCTAACAAAGAGTTTCTATGGCTCAATGTATTTTAAGTGTTTTTGGTGTATGGTGATGCGGATGGGTGTTGTTTAGGAGTTTATTATGGTTAAAAGATCACAGATTTAAAATTTAAATAGCACAAAGGTATACTTGCAATAATTCAAGGACAACACAACTGATTGATTTAAGCAAAGGCATCCATAATGAAATAAAATATGCACTTCAGATATATAAATGAAATGAGCACAAGACCAGTGCCTTATCCGATGGGTAACGGAGTCAAGATTGTAGTGCTTGGGATGCAAAGATACAGGCGTTCAGTATGTTTGTGAGATCATTTTGCAAGTGTTCTTTGTAAATTTTATAAAGTTTTAGTGATCTTGATTATTATGGCTAAGAACACAAGGTATCAACCAGAAGATATACCTTCAGTGGCTCCTCTCAATGACATGTCGAACCGTCCAGTATTCTAGGCTAGGTGTCCAAGGAACTTAACCATCCTGATTGAACTCTGAGACAACGGTTTGTTCCAGCGTCACTAGCAAGAATTTGCCCACTGCCTCAGTATTTATCGACAATGTCGATTCGTTGGTTATGGGGTTGAAATTTTTATTAATGTTTTCACTTGTCCAATTAACAAATCCAACCACTATTCTGAGTACGAATCCAACTTTTTAGGGTTGGCAGAGCATACTTGGTGGCAGAAAGCAATGAAGTAAATTTTAGAATGGGGGGTGTGAGTTGCAAATTTTAAGTTTAGAGCACACAGTTAAACTCTCCGACAGAGAGCGCTCGACTTTGTTTTATGACAAAAGTTCAAGAGACTTTAACTATTCTATATGTCTAATGCAAGGAAAATGTAACTCTAACTATGCTCTCCGACAGAGAGTGCTCTTGACTTGGGTTATGGCAAGTTCAAGAGACTTTGGTTTATTTTAAGAAACAATCAAATTGTAAATATGAAGCTATGTGATAGCTCAAAAATTGTAAAACAACAACTAGCAATTAATAAACTACTTGCAAAATGAACTAATCTAGCAATTAGTATTCTACAACAAAATGAAACTAAGCTACTAGCTGAAATAAACTAAGCTAAGAAGAAGCAAACCACTCAAAGGACAATGCAAGGCTTCCCCAAATGGGGGAAGTTGGGTGTGGGGGATTAAAAACCCCACTAATCAAGCATTATTATTAAGTACAGATGCCTTTGGGATTTGAAACCCTTGGATGGACTTTGAGAGAAATAACTTGAAAAAAAAAACTTGAAACAAGCTCTTAAGAGCTATTACAAAGGATAATGGCTAATCAACGACTTTTGGTTTGGATCATCCTTATGGTTTCTTCACTTTCTTCTTGGTTTAGATCTTTTTGTTTCAAAGCTTCTCAAGCTCTTTTCTCCTTCAAAATGCC